>JAJHSJ010002018.1:0-32436 GCA_021015155.1 Magnolia officinalis | reverse complement strand
CTAAGATATATGAGAATATCAATTTCACTATTGAGATTGTTGGTGCTCAAGCTCTAATATGCGAAGATTCATTTGGAAAGAAGGATAATAAATCGCCGTTGAGTCACAGAAATGAAGACCTGAATCGTCTTTCTGACATCGTTGGGGCCATTGCATTTATCCTAGACCCAGATACTCTTGTTTGATTTCCTTCACTCAATGTTGCTCCAGCTCTCTTCAATAATATAAAAAATTAATATATATGTTTGCTTATCTTTAACGAAGATTGTTACAATGCGATGTTTATTGTTTCACTGTAAAGTCGTGGAAATGAATTCGGTTTTCTTCGATTTGTGAAAACACATCTGTCCAATGAAAATTGATTTTCATTTTCACCGTCTTTCAATTTGTGAAACCCACATGTTTCTCCTCCTCCTGATGTGATCGTTTGGATTTTTATATTTATATTTTAATTCCTGCCAATCCAACAGGTGGTATAGAAAGCTCTTACTAAGGACGTGGAAGTTAGGAGAATCACTCATTACATTTTCAATGTGGCAACTAGAAAAAAGGATTTTGGCCTTTACTCCTATGGGTCCCGTATAACAATTTCTGAACATAGGCTGTCCACGGCTGTGTTTTGGGCGAGGCTGAGATCTGTCCTGTTATAGGTTGATATAAATAGGCCAGTGTGGCCAGCAAAGTAAAACCCAGGTCTGAATCTATCCAAGCCTCATGACAAATAGGCCCAAGCACAGCCTAGCAAAGTAAAACCCAGGACTGAGTGTGGCCTAGGCCCGTGACAGGCGCAAAGTAAAACCCTGGCCTGAGTCTGCAGTCCTTGACAGGCCTAGACAAATAGGCCCGCATGGGCCACAAAGAAAAACCCAGTCCTGATCTGGCCCAAGCTCATTACAGGTCAAGAAAAATAGGCCCTTGCTCAGCCTGCAAAGTAAAACCCAGCCCTGATCTTTCCCTGACCCAAGCGCAGTGCGCGAAGTTGAACTTGGGCCCATCCAGCCTGGGCTGTGATAGGCTAAAGCTAGCAGGCCTAAGCCTAGCCCGCCAGTAAAACCACATCCTGAGTTGTGATCAGCATAGACAAATAGGCCCAAGCCTGAGTCATGACTGTGGATGGCCGGGGCCCAAGCCCAAGCCCGAATATCCTATGTTCTGCAAAATCTAGGCTGTTCCTTTGGCCTTCCCAATCATACATGATATTGATAGATAGGGCTGATGGGATGTTAGATGCAGCTCAACCCTGAGCATAAATGGGCTTAATCTATAGGCCTGGGTCAGGACCTTGGGTCTAGTATTTCAGCCCATGTAGCTAATTTAAAGAAGCAATGCGATTGGAAAATGCATGTAGTATCATTCATGATTCCGAGAACACACTATTCTTGAAAATCTAGTTTGTCCAGCCCATTGATTTGTGTTTAATGAACAGCCTGGAAAGAGATTGATTAACAAGGAGGATCTGAAGGAGAGAGATTAGAAAAGATCTCTCCATTAGAAAAAACCTAATTACTATATAAGATATTGTGTCCAAGCACCACAATGATGAATGAATGGGCCCAGAGGCCTGAATACACCAACAAGAGATAGGACTAATTACACGGCTCTCTTCGAAACACTTAAATGCTACCCATATAGATACATTCAGTATTTCTTTAGAACTAATCAAGATGCCTTGCATTTAAATTTGCAAGGTGGTGGATTTTGTACACCTGAAGTGGTTAGTCGATTGACGTTAGAGCAGCAGGACGTCACCTTAATGGTAGGGTCCATGGCCCTAAGTTGATATCAGTAAATTGCATGTCCTGGCATGGAACAGCCGCACTGCACTTAAGATTGACTGCAAACTTGTTTGAAGAAGTGCCGGTGATGTTATTGTATGTAACATGGCTGATCTTAACTCGTGAGGGCTGCACAAGTTCACAAACAAAGAAAAAAAAAAAAAAAAAAAAACACATGATAGATTAGGTGTGGGCTAGGCACATATCATGTTTAAATGTTTGATTCCAAGTTGTAAAGCTGTTATTTTAAATTCAACAAGATGCTCGTAGAATTGTTGGATTTAATTTGGTTTATTACTGTGAAGTAAAATGGTTCCAGCAGCCTGGGTGGGAAATATGACTTTTGCTGTATTGGTGTAATTATTTTTATTTATTTGCTGGGCAGTTGGACCTTAAAATTGACTACATTAGTATGTTATTGTGTGCACATATGGGAAACTAGATTAGAAAATATTTTGTTAATAAAATTAAGACTAGGTGTGGGTTTTCCACACATTCTTTCTCTATTTTTTTTCTTCGAAATTTCATAGTACTAAAGCCAAGTAGAAAACTCAAATTTTCACATAGAATAATAAAATGGATAAATGATCCAAGAAAGTCAATCATGTCAATGAACACACGGTACATCATGATTTGATAGTTGTTTTACCCTGCCTAACTGGACAATACATTCTTAAACTTGACGCGCTAAAAAAATTCAAGTGCAAAGAATTATGTATTGAAAGTAGAGGTGGGCATCGGGCGAGTCGGACCGGATTGGGTCCAACTCGACTTGATCTGATTTTTCAAGAACCTGACTCAAACTCAATCCGATCCGGATCCTTGCTGGCCTGACTCGAACCGAGTCCGACTCGGTCTGGGAAACTGAATCGAGTCAGATCGAGTTGAGTCTAGGGAGAGAGAGGGAGAGAAAGGAGGAGATATGAGAAACCGGGAGAGAAAGCAGGAGAGAAGGAAGGAGAGGAGGGAAATTGGGAGAGAAAGAGGGAGAGAAAGGAGGAGAGATGGGTGGGTGCGGCGCCTCCTTTGGGTAGAGAAAGAGGGGTTAAGAGTTCGTTCGGATTTCGGATCGGATCGCTCCGGATTGACCACGATCCGAACTCGATTCGATGTATAATTAGATCTGCACTGATCCAGGCCTTCGGTTCAGTTTGGATTGGGTCGGATTCACCGGATCGGGTCGGATTCTACTCGGCTCTAATTGAAAGTTACCTTTTTTTTTGCAGAGGGATACACTGGACAGTAGTTTTGGTCGATGATAATTGGATTAGAAACTCTGTCGATTATGATATCTTCGAAATCACATATCGGAAGCTTCAAGTCTTGGTGATTCAGCCCATGTTTTAATCCTTATGCCATTTTGTGGTACCGGTGAGAGTGCAATTTGTCACATGTACACCAATTACAAACTTTCTTGTGCACGTTTACCAAGGCTACCAATGCTGCAAAATTTACCAAAACTTAACAATCAAGAAATCACTACAGCACATGTGACATTCTCGACATATAAAAAATAAATCTAAAACAATTCAATAAATAGTTAAAATAAATTTTAAACAATTCAATAAATAGTTCTTCTGTAATCATATTTTTTTATTTCTTATTATGAATTTATAACTCAATCGAATCCTAATCTAATTCAACCCATGGGTTAGAAGTGAAAATACGCCCTAGGTTCAATTAGATGAGTCACCCCTAAACTCGGGTGAGTTGTGGTGCAATCTTAGACCAAATGAGTCAATTGGATACTTCAAGTTTGTTCTTTAAATTTTATTTCACATCGCTATTTTTCATATTCATTTATTTTCTACTTAAATTCAATCATAGCTTGTATTTGATTTGTCACACTGGTGATATCACATTCACTCTATTTGTAGTTAGAGTTCTTCGATCCCACTCATTTTAACAGGCACCATTTACAAATAGAATTAATGAAAGATATAGACTTTGTTTTTTGTTGAAGAAATAAGTAAAAGAGGAGATGTGAGGTTGGAATCTTCGCTTTAATGCCACATTATGAAAGTAGTTAATTTAGAAAAATTATAGATTAAGAAAAAACAACTGCCTAATTCTATTTTATTAACAAATAAGAAATAACTAGTCTCAACTCCTCAGAAAGCATCAACAATAAGAAATAAAAAAGATACTAGAATCCAATCATTTTCTAATCTAACTTATAGTTTTCAAGCATGTACCTGATTCCATGGCTGGGTCACAGGAATATGCCAGAAACAAAGTCTTATTGCTTCCTTCTTCAATTGATACACAGTCACCTCACCTACGCCTATGAATGAAGTTGTGATGTTGATGTTGGTAGATGAACTGGTATGTATTCCATCTGTATTAGGGCTGTCCCGTGGAGCCATGATATTGAGGTTGGTGAGTTGAACTCCTTGGGACCTAAGTTACGCTGATGTGGAAAGACTTGCTGTCAAGGGATGAATATCGTGGATTACAGCCTTGGTGATATCCGTGAACTTCATAGACTGTACCATACCATAAGAATACATTAGTTTCATTTCTCCCTCATTCCATGCATTCTCAATACGTGATTAGATCTCTAATTAAATTGGTTTAATGCAAAAAAAGAGATGAATAAACTTACAGTTGGGGAAATTGGCATTTTTTTTCTTCCGGCAGGTTGTCTGTTTCCAAGCATCAGCTCCTTGGCCATCGATAATTCCTCCACCGCTCACACATGACCTGTTGCAAGTTTGTAAACTTTATCCAGTTTTCATCTGAAATGCAACCAAGGTTTGGGAGAGCTTGAACCATCCCTTATTTGGACATTAGCAGATGATTTTTATATCATGACCCAGAAAATGTTGATAGGGCCCAGTAAAAATTCTCCATTGGGCACCACAAAGTGCGATTTGCCAACATAGGAACATGCGGCTTCTCATGCAGCTAATAAAGCCTGCAAAATATACCCACAAATAGATAAGAAGAAAAGAATTGAGGACTTAAGCTATGAGGATCTCAATTTGACTAAATACGACACATGTGGGCTCATGTGAGGGCCCACAAAATATCCACAACGTACATAGAGGCGCATGCTATAGCACATATATGGCTTCAACGTTTTCTCATTTTATCATGGGCGCACCATAGGCTGCATGATTCCTTCCTGGTTGGGAAGAACTTATCCTTAAGGATTAGGGGTTTCAAAGGCCGGGTTAGGGCTGGGCCAAGCTTTTTAATTGTCCAATAATTAAAACCAATCCAGTAGCCAGATAATCTAATAAGTGTAATTTTTTGGTTCATGATACATCTAGGAACCATAATTAGGACAGTTTAATTTGAATTTGTTGGGCTGGGCCGGACAGACTGGGCACCATTTAAAATTTTGATTTTGTCAGGCCTGAGCCCAGACCATTGACAGAGGCCTATCTACAGTCAGGGCTGTCAATAGACCGAACCTGGGGTTGGCCTCTGCCAGGAGTTTGAACTGTTTTGGGCTGGGCTATCGAGCCAGGCATTTTCAAAATTTTCATTTTGGCAGGCCTGAGCCCGGCCCATTGACAGCCCTAACTACAGTCTACAAAAATGCAGTTGTGCATCACGGCATCACAGAGTTTCCATGCATCTCCCTCCTCACGATACAGGCGGAAAATATATATGGTGATCGCAACCGTTGATGATTATATAAGTGGGTCCAAGTCCCATCTTTTGATTTTTAGTTGGTCCAGGTTCCATCTTTTGAACTCATTGGTCTGACCCAGGTTGGGTCCAGTTAGTTTTAATGGTATGATTATATTATATTTAATATGTGTTGATGATCTAGCAGCAACTACAGTTCCCTAAACCCGAGCATCACAATCTCCAAAGCTCAAGTAAGAATGCTAGACAAACATCCACGTAAAGAAAATCCCAAAATATTTGGAATATTTGATTTTTACAAAAACTACAATTTTCAACACAAAGCACCACAACCCTAAGACTAAGCAGCCCCGGACAGGTTGGGGGCCAATGGACCCCTGGACGGTCAGAGTTGTTGGACCGTTTGGGAAAAAAAGAAGAAAAAGAGGCTGGATCGAGTGGGTAGAACACATGCATTGTGATAGGTCCTGACAAGACGACATGGATATCATAGACACTAAGAAAGCTTTCTTGCACGCACTTAAGTGGGGCCATAGCCCATAACGGATGGTAAACAAACATTAAAGTCAGGCAAGACAGTTTTCAGCTGTGGGTGTTCAGGTCTATGTAGCGTAATCAACAGGTTGGTTAGCGAACAAGACATCCAGGCCTAAATCTGTAATGACAAAAGTTCGGACCAGGCCCAAGATGGACTGAGGAAAACATACACAAGCCTAGCTCATGATTAATATCCATTGACCGGCCAGAGTCCGGCTTAATCCAGCTACTCTTTATTGTGCAAGATCTAATTAGTTCGTTTGCTGTGCATAACCATGCATGATATTGACAGAAATGCCCTTGAAATTTTATGGGCCTGGCTGATGGGCTCTTATATGCAACCTGTGCCTACCCCCAATTAATTAACGGGCTGTTATAACTGTGCTGGGTATGACCTTAGGCCTAAGCCAAGTTCAGACTGAAATGGGTCAAACCCAAAGGACTAGCAAGTCCTTTGACAGCCAAAAAAAGCAATGTGTTGGAAGGGAGGAAGGTATGGGTGGGATTGTGATGTAGAGCAGGTTGCGTACAGTTTCACAGCCAAGATGGATCAGAAAAGGCATGGTCGACGACAAAAGTGATCCAGACCGTTAGACCTTAGATCAGGCGTATCTCGCAATCTGGAATGAGTCATCAAAAGTAAAATATATGATTTTGGGGTAGAACGGGCTACTTTAGCCACCCAACACGGATTACGAGAACTCCCCAAGGTGCACAACACATGGGCTGGGTGAATTATGTGCAATGATTTGTTCATAGAGCAACTATTTGCGACATCCAATCTCGGAGTGATGTGACACTACATTTGCGAATTACACACATCGATTCGTGCACCACTACTGAAGGCTCAAGGACTTACGTGAGTCTTTACCTAGAGCGCATTACGTCCATGATATAATTTTTGAATCACTAGTTGTGATATATCTTATACATCACTTGCACTTATCGAGATAAATTGAAACATAAAGAATATAACTGAATCTTAATCATGAAGAATATATATAAACTGAATCATGGAGGTTCTGGAATAGCAAAACACATGCCCAAACCTTAAAGATAGATGGTACATGGCCAAAATAATAAAGAGAAGAGTGAGAATGGTCAACTCAATAAAAGTGGCAATGACCAACATAATAAGAGAAGAGTGACAATGGTACCCAATAATAAGGAGAGTAACAATGACTAACTCAACAAACAGAAGAGTGGCAAGGGCCAACTCACAAGAGACGAGTGGTAGGGCCGACTCAAATAAAGAGATGAGCGGTAGGGCCAACTTAATAAATTTGATAAAACAAGGGCAAAACTTGTATCCATGGCCCCACATAAATTCAAAGAAATTACTTATAATTGACATCATGTCATAATCCCAAAAGGGCCAATAGTTGTTATGATATTAACTAAATCAATTGAAAGGATAATTATCAGAAAACATGTAAAAATGAAAGACAGGATAATTCATATCATTAAAGGCATGAAAAAGGCAGGATAAATAGATCAACTTAAATTACTGTAAGCTTAAAGGATAAAACCCTCACCTTTAATATTTGTTTCTTCCTCGGCTGTGAGTATGTGTTGCAGGGTTGGGAATTTAACTTAACATTTAAAAGTCTGAACGGTTAAATTTTGTTATAACTTTTCTTAATTGTCGGTATGAATTTAGGGAATTTTTGTGGTTAACCTTAACCCGATTTGACTCGAATCTTCATCCAAATTTTTCCTGGCCGAGTCGACTTGCTTCGACTTGGTTTTGGATATCCCAGTGTGAACCGTTGGAAGAAAGGAAAGAGTAATCTAGAACGAAGGAGGGTCGATTTATGGCCTACTGGGTTTGAGTCTTGACTCAGTTTTCTTTCCTTCTTGTCGACGAATATTTCCTCTTTTTCCGCTCTCTCTCTCTCTCTCTCTCTCTCTCTCTGCTTTTTCTCTCTCTTTCTTTCTTTCCTTTGCTTTTTCCACTCTTAAACGAAGGAGGAATATATAGGCTTAGGGGAGTTTCTAGGTTCTTTCAATAGCCTTCTTGTGCGGTTCTGTTTGCGCAACAAGGAAACCGAAGGCTTCCTTGTGCAACATCTGTTTGCGTAAACAAGAAATAGAGTTGCGGTTCTGTTTGCACAGCAGTGAAGCCGGCAATTCTTCCTTTGAAATTCTTTCTTATTTCTTTCTCAGATCGTCCTAGATCTGGTCGGCTTCCATCTAGATGTTCTAGATTCTTGGCGTGGCAGGATTTAACAGTCCAGATCTCGTTAGAAGATCGAGCCGGAGGTTTAGGTGAGGAAAAACTCTTGAATCCGTGCTTTGTTCGGATTCTTTCACGGTAGCAGAGAGCGTTGTAGTTCGATCGTTGATCTGGTGTGGTCCCTTTGCAATAGTTTTTAGGGGAATCCATCCCCTTCACTGAAACCCTCGAGTCACATTAGACCATAGAATAAAATATGGAGTGGTTCTGATTTTAGGGCGGGCCACATCATTAGTCAACGTGGGGATGATATTCACCATCACTTCCAATTTCGTGTCATGCGAACGAGTTTCTTTTCTATATTGTTGTTCAAAATAGATGGGGTCCACTTGTGATGATCTTCCGAAAGATCCACTCCATTCACCGTCTTCAGCACTCCGTGCTAACCCATGGTCCCAAATTTGAAGTAGATCCAATCTTCAGGTGGGTCGCACGATCCGATAATGCA
Organism: Magnolia officinalis; assembly: GCA_021015155.1. Taxonomy (NCBI): domain Eukaryota; kingdom Viridiplantae; phylum Streptophyta; class Magnoliopsida; order Magnoliales; family Magnoliaceae; genus Magnolia; species Magnolia officinalis. The sequence goes on along the minus strand of JAJHSJ010002018.1, from coordinate 23,840 downwards.
TGCCCCATAACGTTAAAACTTCTTTAAGTAACGAATAACGTGTGACGTGTTTTCATAGGGAAGTAACGTAAACTTGAATATTTTTGTGGAGTTCACTGTATTGTTTGAAGTGGTATAATTCACTCTGCCCACCGAGATTGGCACAATATGTTAGGACATAGGTCCGGAAATGGAGTAGGTCTATTGATTGGGTGGTCCATGAAGTTCAATAGAGTGTAAATGGTGGCATGTAATAGTAATGGGTATTTACAACTTTGCCATCGACTTCTCAAGCAGCTTCCGATGTCCGTTATGTCGAAGTGCGCCGTCCGAATGTCTTGAAATTTGTTGGACATTCCTCATTTTTCGTACTCTTTGCATCGGTCCAGTTTGGGCATTGATCAACTATAGATGACCCACATGCCTTTTTAAATGGACTAGCTCACTCGGTAATTCAAAATAATGTTTGTGCATATCTAATTGACAAATTATCAGGTAGTTTGAGCCTATACCCTAAGCTCTTAATGATGATCGGTTTATCATGATATTTACGTGGACTGTTTGACGGATCCAAACACGATGGACGGTCATATGACATGCTAAAACTAGGAAGACTTGATTGTTGGTATTCTAGTCATGTATCTAGGTGATTGTATTGTCAGTTTTGTAAATGGATGGACATAAAGCGGATTTCTAGAGTGATTAGGGGTGGGACATGTATATCATTAGATTTGAGTGACTTTTTCACATGTCTAAGTTCCTCAGATTGTAATTCATGGTGAGTTAAGCATATTCATATGGTTTGAACAAGATGGACGGGTCATAATCTTGATCTGATAAGTGTACGAATGGATGTAGAGGTCAAGTAGCTAATTTACTATGATCTAAGAGCTGAAATTCGATGTGTATGGTTAATTTATGATCATTATGCCTGGTATAAAATCTCACATGAGACGGATTGTGGGAATCATATGATATAGAATTCAGGGGTCTAGGTCAATGACATTTTTGTAATTATTGTTGATCTGTGAGTTTTGGGAAATCCAATGGCTCCACCTGGTTCTAGGCACGTTTCTAAGAAATTCTTAGAAAAGAATGTATATCTAAATCATTACGGATTGGAAGTTATTCGTCGTGTCATTCCTGAGAAAGTACCTACGTCAAATCACGTGATGGATGGTCTTGTCTTGAAATCAACTGTCAGATGGTTGAATCTATTGATGGAGATCATTTCCAACGATTAGATTCTTTTTGGGGAATGGATGTAAGGTTAGGATAGCTAGGTTGGTGTCGCACACATGTAAATTTATGTTACTTTTCACGGTAATGCTCAAGGACTTTCAATACTCGGTATTGAAAAGTTCGGGGCATTACAATCTGCTCCATCTATTAGTCTTGGTTGGCTGATACTAGGTTTGTGTCTGAGATGGGGAGCGAGTGCTGATCTTAGGTGAGCCATCCCAAGTGAACGTTTGTTTGACTGCCGATCTTGCTGATTCAATGGTCGGGACTTCGTATGTACGGTTCATTTATGATCTTTGGGCTTGATATAAAGTTTCATGCTAAATGGATAGTGGAAACCATGCGATCTTGAACTCAAGGCCTAAAGTAATGGCATTTTCGTAACTATTGCTGGTACGGGAGTTTTGGGAGATCCAACGGTTTAACATGATTTTAGGAAATTTTTACAAAAAACTTATGTCTAAATCATTATGAATGGAGAGTTATTTGTTGATTTATTCGAGGGAAGGTTTATGTGTCAAATCAAATAATATATGGTCTTATCTTCAAATCAACGGTTAGATGGCTTGATCTATTGAATGAATATCATTCCCAGTGATCAGATTCATGTTTGAGAGTAGACGTAAGGTGAGAATAGCTAGATTAGTATCATACTCATGTACGTTTACGTTAACTCTCACAGTAACGCTCGAGACTTTCGATACTCGAGTATCGAAGAATTCAAGGCATTACAATCTACCCCCTTTAAAAAAAATCTGCCCCGAAATTTCTCACCTCAAGTTTTCTTTAAGATTAAAGAGCTCGGGGTGCTTTTCCTTGATTTCTTCTTCACGTTCCCATGTCGCTTCTTCTTCGTTATGGTGAGACCATAGGACTTTTACCAGTGGGATAGTCTTTGTCCGCAGGACTTGTTTTTTATGGTCAAGAATCTGCACCAGATTTTCTGAATAAGTGGCGTTATCCCTTAACTGTATTTGTTCCCAGTTGATGACGTGGGTTGGGTCAGGTTCATACTTCTTTAGCATGGAGACATGAAAGACGTTGTGAACGTTAGCTAACTACGGGGGTAGTGCGAGGCGATAAGCCACTTCCCCTATTCTTTCCAGTACTTCGAATGGGCCAATGTACTGGGGCACAAGCTTGCCTTTTTTACCGAATTGCATCATTCCTTTCATGAGGGACACTTTTAGGAATACGTTGTCCCCTTCAACGAATTCGAGTGCTCGCCTTCGAATATCTGCATAGCTTTTCTGCCTACTTTGTGCAGCTTGGAGACGTTTGGTTATTATCTCGATCTTTTCCGAGGTGACTTAAACAATTTCAGGTCCTAAGAAGCTCCTTTCTCCTACTTCCGCCCAGCAGTGAGGTGTGCGGCAAGGATGTCTGTAGAGGGCCTCAAATGGGGCCATGCCAATGCTGGCTTGTAGCTGTTGTTGTAGGCAAATTTTGCGAGGTGGAGATATAGTCGTCCCAACTGTCTTTGAAGTCCAGTATGTAGACTCTCAACATATCTTATAGTACTTGATTCACTCTTTCTGTCTGTCCATCTGTTTGAGGATGAAATGTCGTGCTATGATTCAAGGTGGTCCCAAGTGCAGTTTGTAGTTTATCCCAAAGATTTGGGGTAAAGCGAGAGTCTCTGTCGGATATGATCGTGGTTGGGACCCCATAGAGGTGGACCACGTTCTTTATGTAGATTTCTGCTAATTCATTCACCGGGGTGGTAACTTGTATGGGTATGAAGTCGTCAGATTTGGTTGGTCGATCGACTATCACCCATATCGAGTCATGATTCTTTCCTATCTTGGGGAGTCCTACTATGAAATCCATGGATATCGAGTCCCACTTCCATAGAGGGATTTCAAGGGGTTAAATCTTACGCTCATAGTCGTCGGATTTTATTTTGTTGTTGTTTTTTGTGTGCAGATAATGGGGTATAAATCTTACGCTCAATTTGCAGTTCATCTGAATATTGCATCATCACCAGAGGTTGTGATGCCCTTTTTGCTTGATTTAAGCAAGATTGTTAGGCATAAGGCTGATGAGGTAAATTTGTGTCCTTTCTTGGGTGTAGTTTTGGTCTTTTTCTCAATTTTTTCAGTTGTAGTAGAGTGTGAAGTTTTTCTGATACTTTCTGGATGTCTTTTTTCCCTTTGTAGGAGTTTAAGGCAATTAGGGATTTCAAGAGGAAAATATGCAATGAAGATTGTGCAGACTTGGAGCCATGGGATGAAGATTATTTCACGGGAATGATAAAGTCTTCCACCTTCAACTTAGACTCCTCCATTTCATAAACTTTAACCTAAATTGTGGATGAATGTGATGTGGATAAGATTGTTTGTGTTTGGATAGATGTAGTTTATGTTTGGATAGATTTACTTATTTTGGGTTTAGATGGATGTGAATGTGAATATGATGAAATGTATTACATAATAGGTGTATATCAAGAAATATATTGTAACAGGTGTAGATGAGAATTAAAAACTTTTACCTACAAACATTTTCGTAGGTAAAAGTCGTCTCATCCAAATTTTTACCTACGAAAATCTTCGTAGTTAAAAGTCTTGTAAATATTTTCATCTACATGCATATTCGTAGGTAAAAGAATTTTTAGCCACAAAATTGGTGGTAGGTAAAAAGTGTTTTAAATATTTTTAGATACGAAATTGTTGGTAGGTAAAAAGTCTTGTAAATATTTTTAGCTACGAAAATGTTGGTAGGTAAAAAGTGTTTTAATTTTTTAGCTACGAAAATATTTGTAGATAAAAAGTCATGTAAATATTTTTAGCTACGAAATTGTTGGTAGGTAAAAAGTATTTTAAATATTTTTACCCACAAAAGTATGCGTTGGTGAAAAGTTTTGTCAGTATTTTTACCTACGAAAATTAGTGTTGGTAAAATGTTTTGCCTACGAAATATTTCGTCGGCAAAAGTCTTACCTTTGCCAACAAAATTTTTTTTTCATGGGTGAAAAGTTTTCCCCTCGGACTACTAGCAAGGAATTTGCCAACGAAAATTTTCGCGGGCAAAACATTTTCCCTACGAAAATCATACTTTTGCCTACGAAAATTTTCGTTGGTAAAAGTGGCTTCTCTTGTAGTGCGTCTTGATACATTTTAGTACTCCCAGGATGAATGTTTAGTTTGGATGGATGATCTTCATCCAATACTGCTTGTTTTAAGCAGGGTGCGCTTGGTACACATATTATGTCACGATATCTGATTCCTTTATCAGCGCCGATGTGCCATTGTGGATCCTTATTATCTTGGGCTTTTATGTTGCGTTCTTGTAGCTCTTCATCTTGCCCTTGTGCTTCGATGATTTGGCGTAATAGTGAGGGGTTCAACAGATAGATTCCCAAGGAGTGTGTTTCTCTCCTTTCTATCGAGCTGGATGCTGAAATCTTTTATGAAGTCTATTAGTTCCCATTCTTCCATTGCAAGCATTGTAGCTGAACTGTGGGATATCTTGCGTCTAAGTGCGTCCTCCACAAGTTTCGCCTTTCTTGGATGATATTGTATTTCAAATTTATAGTCCTTAAGGGTCTCCATCCACCTGCGTTGTCGCATGTTAAGGTCCTTATGTTCGAATATGTATTTGAGGCTCTTATGATCTATATGGAGTTTGACTCGTTCACCATATAGGTAGTGTCTCCATATCTTGAGAGCAAATACTATGACTGCCAGTTCTAGATCGTGGGTTGGATAGTTCTGTTCGTGCACCTTTAATTATCTAGAAGCATATGTTATCATGTTATTGTTTTACATAAGTACGCCCCCCTAATCCTTCGCGGGAGGCGTCTGTGTACACCGTAAACTCTACCCCTTCCTCGGGAAGAGTGAGTATTAGGGAGCAAGTCAGCCTATTCTTGAGTTCCTAGAAAGCTTCTTCGACCTTTTCATCCTACTAAAAATGCATATTTTTCTTCATTAGGTGGTTAACGGCCGAGCTATCTTAAAGAATCCCTTAATAAAGTGTCGATAGTATCCTGCTAGTCTGAGGAAAATTCTGATTTTGGTGACGGTATTGGGTCTGACCCATTGCAGTACAGCTTTAACCTTAGCTAGGTCGACTGCTATGCCTTGACGATTCAACCACATGGCCTAGAAATTTGACTTCTTCATTCCTGAATTCACATTTTGAGAGTTTGGCGAATAACTGATTCTTCTTCAGTACGTTCAGAACTGTTCATAGGTGGTTTTCATGTTCGCCCTTACTTCGAGAATAGATTAAGATGTCATCAATGAAGACTATCACGAATTGATCCAGGTACGGCTTAAAAATGCGATTCATAAGATCCATGAAGACGGCTGGCACGTTCGTGAGGCCGAAGGGTATTAATAGAAATTCATAATGGCCATACCTTATCCTGAACGCGGTCTTATGTATATCTTCTTCTTTAATCCTCAACTGATGGTACCCTGACCTTAAGTTAATCTTTGAAAAGAATTGGGCTCCTTTGAGTTGATCGAATAGATCATCGATGCGGGGGAGGGGATATTTGTTCTTTATAGTTGCTTGATTTAGGCGACGGTAGTTAATGCACAACCGTAGGGACCCATCATTCTTTTTGACAAAGAACATCGGTGCGCCCTAAGGGGATACACTTGGATAAATCCTTGATACAGTAATTCTTCTATCTGTTTCTTCAGTTCTACCAACTCCATGGGTGCCATTCAGAAGGCGGGTAGAGCCACTGTGGAGGTCCCTGGTATTAGGTCAATACCAAAGTCCACCCCCTTCTTGGAAGGCAATCCCGGTATTTCTTTGACAGTCTCAGATTATAGGTAAAGGACGGCCAATGACCGTCTCTAATGCAGACGACTAATGACCGTTTTAAATGACCACGTATAAGACGGTCAAAGACCGTCTCTAATGCGGACGGCCAATGACCGTCTCAGATGACCGCATATAAGACGGTCAACGACCGTTTTAAATGGTTTTTGGACGTTCAAATTTTTAAGACAATATTAAGGACGGTCAGGGGCCGTCTAAAATTTTAGAGACGGTTTACGACAGTCTCTAAAGCGTCTTTAAACCAAGCAATTTTAGAGACGGTCCAGAACTGTCTCTAAATCCGTCATTTTTTTCCATTTTTCACGTAGTGGATAGTCGTCCCAACTGTCTTTGAAGTCCAGTATGTAGGCTCTCAACATATCTTATAGTACTTGATTCACTCTTTCTGTCTGTCCATCTGTTTGAGGATGAAATGTCGTGCTATGATTCAAGGTGGTCCCAAGTGCAGTTTGTAGTTTATCCCAAAGATTTGAGGTAAAGCGAGAGTCTCTGTCGGATATGATCGTGGTTGGGACCCCATAGAGGTGGACCACGTTCTTTATGTAGATTTCTGCTAATTCATTCACCGGGGTGGTAACTTGTATGGGTATGAAGTCGTCGGATTTGGTTGGTCGATCGACTATCACCCATATCGAGTCATGATTCTTTCTTATCTTGGGGAGTCCTACTACGAAATCCATGGATATCGAGTCCCACTTCCATAGAGGGATTTCAAGGGGTTATAGGAGTCCTGCTGGCCTTTGATGGTCCGCTTTTACTTGTTGGCGGGTGAGACATTTGGTCACATAGGTGGCTATTTCCCTTTTTATATCATTCCACCAATAATGACGCTTCAGGTCTTGATACATTTTAGTACTCCCAGGATGAATGTTTAGTTTGGATGGATGATCTTCATCCAATACTGCTTGTTTTAAGCAGGGTGCGCTTGGTACACATATTATGTCACGATATCTGATTCCTTTATCAGCGCCGATGTGCCATTGTGGATCCTTATTATCTTGGGCTTTTATGTTGCGTTCTTGTAGCTCTTCATCTTGCCCTTGTGCTTCGATGATTTGGCGTAATAGTGAGGGGTTCTATGGATAGATTCCCAAGGGGTGTGTTTCTCTCCTTTCTATCGAGCTGGATGCTGAAATCTTTTATGAAGTCCATTAGTTCCCATTCTTCCATTGCAAGCATTGTAGCTGAACTGTGGGATATCTTGCGTCTAAGTGCGTCCTCCACAAGTTTCGCCTTTCCTGGATGATATTGTATTTCAAATTTATAGTCCTTAAGGGTCTCCATCCACTTGCGTTGTCGCATGTTAAGGTCCTTCTGTTCGAATATGTATTTGAGGCTCTTATGATCTATATGGAGTTTGACTCGTTCACCATATAGGTAGTGTCTCCATATCTTGAGAGCAAATACTATGACTGCCAGTTCTAGATCGTGGGTTGGATAGTTCTGTTCGTGCACCTTTAATTATCTAGAAGCATATGTTATCATGTTATTGTTTTACATAAGTACGCCCCCTAATCCTTCGCGGGAGGCGTCTGTGTACACCGTAAACTCTACCCCTTCCTCGGGAAGAGTGAGTATTGGGGAGCAAGTCAGCCTATTCTTGAGTTCCTAGAAAGCTTCTTCGACCTTATCATCCTACTAAAAATGCATATTTTTCTTCATTAGGTTGGTTAACAGCCGAGCTATCTTAAAGAATCCCTTAATAAAGTGTCTATAGTATCTTGCTAGTCTGAGAAAACTTCTGATTTTGGTGACGGTATTGGGTCTGACCCATTGCAGTACAGCTTTAACCTTAGCTAGGTCGACCGCTATGCCTTGACGATTCAACCACATGGCCTAGAAATTTGACTTCTTCATTCCTGAATTCACATTTTGAGAGTTTGGCGAATAACTGATTCTTCTTCAGTACGTTCAGAACTGTTCATAGGTAGTTTTCATGGTCGCCCTTACTTCGAGAATAGATTAAGATGTCATCAATGAAGACTATCACGAATTGATCCAGGTACGGCTTAAAAATGCGATTCATAAGATCCATGAAGACGGCTGGCACGTTCGTGAGGCCGAAGGGCATTACTAGAAATTCATAGTGGCCATACCTTATCCTGAACGTGGTCTTATGTATATCTTCTTCTTTAATCCTCAACTGATGGTACCCTGACCTTAAGTTAATCTTTGAAAAGAATTGGGCTCCTTTGAGTTGATCGAATAGATCATCGATGCGGGGGAGGGGATATTTGTTCTTTATAGTTGCTTGATTTAGGTGACGGTAGTCGATGCACAACCGTAGGGACCCGTCCTTCTTTTTGACAAACAACATCGGTGCACCCCAAGGGGATACACTTAGATAAATCCTTGATCCAGTAATTCTTCTATCTGTTTCTTCAGTTCTGCCAACTCCATGGGTGCCATTCAGAAGGCGGGTAGAGCCACTGTGGAGGTCCCTGGTATTAGGTCAATACCAAAGTCCACCCCCTTCTTGGAAGGCAATCCCGGTATTTCTTGAAACACTTCATGAAATTCTTTGACCACCGGGATTTGGTCTACGGAGATCTCCGCCAAGCCCATTATTCTTTCTAAGGGTTCCTTCTTCTTCCTGCTTTGCATTATAGTGGGGTTTTATCCAAGTAAGGCGAACATGACTCTCCTGGCCCTACTTTCTATTATTGCCATGGTCTCATCAAGCCAGTCCATTCCAAGGATTATGTCAAATCCTTTCATGTTTATTTTTACAAGATTGATTGATATCTCAATTTCTACTATAGTGATGGGGCAATGTTCACAATATTTGTTCAATTCTATCATTGAACGGTTGAATCTAGAATTAAAATGCGGCCTTGTGAATTCTGGGGTGCAATCGGGTTGGTTTGCTGAACTCAGTTCGGAATGGGACGACCTTCATCCCTCATCTTCTTAAAGTAATTCCTCTCCTCGTGGCCCGTTCTCTTGCAGTAATGGCAACCCGTGGAGTTGTCCCCCTGTTTTTCTTATTCCGAGGTGGTGTTCGCTTGTTGGACGACCTTGGCCTTTTTATCCTGCATCATTGGTGCATCGGAGATGATCCTGAGTCTTTTCCCTGTCTCGTGCTGTTGTAATCGGGCTCGTGTCCTTCGGTCGTCGTCATTTTCATCTTGTGTGGCCTTATCCACTACGTCAGCATAAGTGGTCAGGTCAAAACAACATATCTTGGAATGTATTGAAGGTCTCAGCCCATCCTTGAACCGTTTAACTCTGAAAATCCTCGTCCTCGATTAGCTTCGGCGCATAATGTGATAATCCTGTGAACTTGGCCTCGTACTGCACTACGGCCATTTCGCCTTGGGTAAGTTTTAAGAATTCTATCATCTTCTCATCCCGATATGACTTTGGAAAGTATTTTTCGAAAAACTTCCTTTGAAATTCGTCACAGGTCCATGCGTGACCTTCAGGAACTGTCTTTTCTGTTGTTTCCCACCAAATCACAGCTTCTCCTTCCAATTTGAAGGTGGTTAAGGGGACCTTTGCTTGTTTAGGACACCTCATAGCCTTTAATGTCTTCATAATTTTCTTCAACCAATGTTCGGCTATTACCGGGTATGGGGTGCCTGAGAATTCGGGGGGCCGTAGCTTCACAAACTTTTCTAGCATCAGAGACTCATCGTGGTGTTCAGATCGAGGGGGATCTGGTGGTGTACCATGGGGCAGGTGTCGCAAGAGGCCTTGCGGTCCTTGGGGAAGTGCCATGAACCTGTCATTGTAGGTCTTCTACCACTTTATGAGTCCCTTACATGAAAGCTTCCATTCTTCCTATGATGGCAAGGAATGGTGCCCAAGCTTGTGTATTAGGGGGGGGGGGGGGGGGGTGGCTCTAGAGGGCAGCCCTAGAAGCGTGGCTTCCTAGTTGGATGTTGGTGGGGATGTTGCCGATTCCTCCCTAGATGCCCTTCGTGGGGTCCTGTTTTCAGTGGTGTGTTCTGGAGGTGCGACGTTACTTCGTGTGGTCTTCTTCTTGGGGGTCATGATTCCTATGTAGGAACTTGGTTATGGTTAAGGTTAGTTTGCATATAAAAGAAATGTAAAGCCGTTAGGCACGTATCCTTGTGGTCATTTATGACTTATCACTTCCTAATCCTCTGACTTCTTAATACCCTTAAGATAAGGTCCTAAGTATATATGTCTATTTCAAGATCCTTATCCTAGGTGTGTAAACTTATGATGGTCCATCCCCTCAGGCCTAGTTAATCTTATTCTCATGCTTTGATACCAACTGTAACATCCCGAACTTTTCAAGGCCAGAGTTTATACTCGTGCCCGAGAAAGTCGGGTGTTAATAATGTAAAACTTTGATGCTTTAGAGATTGCATCTTGTAATTTTTATAGATCACATCCATATACATTCAAGAAGGTAGCATTCACAAGAATAATATTAACTATATTTCTTATTCCAAAATCAAATAAATTGTCAAATGCTCTCACAATGGGAGCTTATTACAAGTTCTGAGTTGCGTAGCGGAATTATAAAGAAACTAAACCATCAACTAATTTTTCCTAGTCTCATCAGTAAAGTCTTCAGTCAGAGTCTGATCTTTTGGGTCCTCGACCTGTATATCACTTACAACATCTGTACTGTTGGGAGAGGGTCAATGCCCTACTCATAGTGATGGTTATCCTTTAAGATTAAGAGTAATTCAAGAGATTCATAAAAGCAATGTAAAGGTTCTGATACGTCCAATACTCCACAACTTCAAGAGGTATCAATGCATGAGCAATCTATATGAGATGCATGCCTAGCAAAGTATATGCGGTTTATCACACTTAGCGATCGCCACAATGTGGAATATGTTTAGAGTTATTCGACTAGCCCTGCATCCCATACTACAGAGATTTGCCGGCGTGTCCCATGTTTAACATGGATTTATGAGGTTATCTCAAGACGGACACAATACATGACCAGGTGAATCACGCAACCCCGATTGGAGTGACTAATTGCGACAACCAACCCCCAAAAGAAAGAATTGATGTAACACGTATATATAACGATTTACATACACTAATTGGTGTACCATCACCCGTGAAACATGGAATTACGTGTCGCCCCAGGGCCGCTACCGAAAACGCATTACGTCCGCGATATTTATTCGATTGCTATAAGAGGAATACCCAACATGGTACTTGCACCAAAAAGGAAAACCCATTGAATCATGGGAGTTTAGGAATATCAAGACACCCACCCAAGCCCTTTTAGAATAGGTAACACGAGGCCACTAACATAAAGAGAGGAGGGACAATGGCCAACTTAGATATAAGGAGAGTGGTAATAATTAACTCCATAAAGAGGAGAGTGGCAAGGGAGAGGCTTGTATCCATTGCCTCTCATGATTTCACAAAGATCACTTGTAAACATCATTATACTATAATCTCAAAGGGTAAATAATTGATGGTAAAACATGTAATTGCAGGAAGAATTCAAAATAACACGAAGGCATGATAAAGGCGGGATAAAAATAACGTGAAAGTATGTAAAAGCAAGATAAAACAACAGGATGGCATGTAAGGGCAAGGTAAATATAATAACTTAAATTAATGTAAGCCTCAAGGATAAAACCCTCACTCTCTAGATTGAATGGACCTAGGCGTGACTTCCTTCTTTTTTTTCCTTTCTTCCTTTCTCTTTCTTTCTTTCTTCCTTCTTCTCCCTTTTCTTTTCTTTTCCTTATCCTTTCTTTCCTTCTTTCCTTGCTGGATGGCTACAATTCCAGCAAGTGGAGTTTATCTCCCTGCTACCGCTCGACTGGTTTCTCTCTCTCTCTCTCTCTCTCCCATTTCTCTCTCTTTCTCCTTCACTATGATCTCATGATGGTGGGGTAGGGAGGTTTTTATATAGGCATGGAGGTTCTTGAAACCTCCGTGCGTAGCCTTTACGTAAGGCGTGCTGGGTTTGTAACTTATGCAGTCCAGTTTCTGCATAAAGGAGTTGGCAGTGACTTGCGTTCAGGAAGGATGGGCTTCCTAGCTATCTCTGCATGGGGATGCTTTCCAGATGGCCTTCTTGGAGGGGTTCGGAATCCTCATAGATGGATTTGAATGGCTATGATCGCACCGTAAGCTGTGTTGATGATCGCAGTACGAATGGTTTTACAGTTTCAAAGGACATCGGTTCTTCCTTGTGCCTGCTGTCATGCACACGACTATTTGTGTGGGTCCTTAAGGGCTCTAAGGTTTTGGTTCCTGTCATGTAATAGACCTAATGGACGGTTCATATCCCAGTCCAGATGGCTGCAGTGTGGCCCAGCTTGGTACGAACACCAGTCGTTCGTTGGCAGTTCGACTTACCGCATTCAACACTCCATGCACATGTCTGCCTGAAAATAAAGTGGAGACCTAGGGTTTGGTCGTTTTGACCCTCTAGTTGTAATGAACTGTTTGGATAATCCATATGCATGATGGTGATGGCCCATGACACATCTAAGTGGACGATCCTCCACGGTCGGATCTCGTTCTAACGAGTTTTATCGGGTCAAGACTTCTTTGATCACCTTCCACTTATGGTGTTGTGCAGACGTGCGCGGTTCGTGCACATGCACTGATCATAGGTGGGGTCCATGAACAGTTCAGGGTCGATCTGCTCCGTCTGTTAGTCTTGGTTGGCTGATACTAGGTCTGTGTCTGAGATGGGGAGCGAGTTATGATCCCATGTGAGCCATCCCGAGTGAATGTTTGTTTGACTGTCGATGTTGCTGATTCAATGGTCGGGACTTCGCATGTATAGTTCATTTATGATCTCTGGGCATGATATAAAATTTCATGACGAATAGATAGTGGAAAGCATGCGATCTTGAACTTAGGGTCTAGAGTAATAGCATTTTTGTAATTATCGCTAGTACGGGAGTTTTGGGAGATCCAATGGTTCAACATGATTATATGCATGTTTCTAGGAAATATTTATAAAAAACTTATGTCTAAATCATTATGAGTGGAGAGTTATTTGTCGATTTATTTGAGTGAAGGTTTATCTGTCAGATCAAATAATGTATGGTCTTGTCTTCAAATCAACGGTTAAATGGCTTGATCTATTGAATGAAGATCATTCCCGGTGATCAGATTCATGTTTGAGAGTAGACGTAAGGTGAGAATAGCTAGATTAGTATCATACTCATGTACGTTTTACGTTAACTCTCACGGTAACGCTCGAGAACTTTCGATACTCGAGTATCGAAGAGTTCGGGGTCTTACACGTAGCCTTTGACCCTTTTTCTAGTAGTGCACCTATGCTCAAATTGGAGCCACTCAATCTAGCCTTGCGACACTACCATTCATCTTACCAATCAAAACTCTATCAGTTTCACAAAATTAGAGCATTAGCATCGTGCAATATTCATTCCCTTCTCAACCCCCTTGCTCCTCATATACATCAGCATCATAGTGCATTTTCATTATTTTCACGCATCTGACTGGTGAGCGTATGCTCTATGACTTGTCGACATAATCGGATCTTGCCCATTAGAAACGTTAACCAGTTAGCCATTGTTTTAGCATATAAATTGCATTCAATCATTTTCCATCGTATCTAATTAGTAAACGTATGCACTGAGACTTACCGATATAATCGTAGCAGGTTTATAAAAAAACCTTAGCCAGTTGGCCGTCGAATTATCAAAAGCATCCATACAGCATCAAGTATCCGATAAATATACCCTCCACTTGATCATTTTGAATGTATGCTCTGCGGCTTGGCGATATATTCGGATCCTGCCCATCAAAAATTTAGATCGATCAATCATTAGTATCATTGTATCACATTACATTTTCTGCACATGAGAACTACCCTTATGCTTCAAAAATTAGTCAGATCTTGTGAAGTAAAGATCGTACCTCCATATGGGCAGTGTGGGTGCCTAACACATTCCTTTTCTATAACTGTGGTCTCTTGGAATCTCTGGAATGCAAATTCACGAGTCATCTTAGGGTTCTCAACCTTAAGCATTTCTACGGGATTTAACTGACTGTAGAATTGTAATAATTAGTTAGTGGCAACTTTGGTCAAATATAACACCATTTTACCCCATCACAAAATGCTCTTGAGCAAAGATACGTATGGAAAGAAGAGAGTAGATCTTCCATACCCACAGAGAATTTGACCTCCATCGTCCAAAACTATAAATATTAAACATACTATTCATAGATGACCTCTATTCCTACTAAACTTCATAGTTTTCAGCCAAAATAGCAAGCGTCCAATTTGGCCTAAGCATGTTATTCTCAAAGGATTAAAAGTCATACTCAAACTAAAACTTATTATTTATAGTAAAAATGAAACTAAATGTGACTTTCGACCATTGATATGATGGAATCTCACATATCTAACATGGGAAACCTGGCACAGTGGGGTTAGTTGGCTTAAGTAGGTCCTCTAACCCCCAAAATCATATATAATACGTCAAAAAACTCATCCCGATTTGCGAGATATGACGGATTTAAGGTTCTGATGATCTAGATTGTTTTCACCTCTGATCAGGCCTTCTCTGGTCCATTGTTATCGTGAAAGTGTCTATGACCCACTTTAATCAGTCCCCTCCACTTCAAAAGAACTTGACCTCAAGTTCTCGTCCAGCTTTAGTTCATAATACTCGTTTAGGTCTGCAATGTTGAAAGTACACGAGATCTTCATGTCATTGAAAAGATCAACAACGTAAGCTTTATCATTGATCTTTCAGAGGATCGATACCGGTCCAATCTTCTTGTTCTTCAACTTGTTATAGGTCCTAGTTAGAAATCTCTCCTTGTGTAGAGGAACAATAACATTGTTGCCCAGCTCAAACACAATTGTCGTCGATGCTTGTTGGCTTACTCCTTGTACTTATCATTCAAAGCTTGCAACTTGGCTTGCACATCCGCATGATTGCGTATGATTCGGTATATCATATGTTCTGCTACAATGCTCATGCATGAGAGCTTGGGCAAATGAACTAAGTCAAGTGCGTGGTCCATCAATCCAATCTAATGCCAACCATCCCCTACCTCTCAACTACCCCTACAAATCCAATCAGGCGAGCTAATCTTTCTAATTCAACAACTAGCCATCTTCCCTGCCCTCGCATCCAACAAATTGAAGAGCTTAACCATCTCTTCTGCCATGGGCAGGTAGCCTCGCAGGTCTGCTCCCATTTTGCTCTACTCTTTCATTTGCCATTACCCAGTAACCAGTCCATTCAAACCAGGATCAAGCAATAGACGGCTTCATCAAAAAATTCTTCAATTTGGCATCTCCTCCGGAGGCTGGTTCCAGCATTCATCATCTGGGAAATCTGGATTGGCAGAAATGGGGCGAGATAAGACAATCTCAAATTCACGGTTGCCACCACCATCCTGAGAGTTTTCAAATGGCTTAAGGACATAGGATCTCAACTCCAAGATACTATCAACTATTCCCTCATGGGTGATCTATTCATTTAAGCCATTGGCATGGAAAAACATCCTCCTTCTAATGCTGAGATGACGCAGGTATAAGATGGACCAAACCATTGAGGGGATGGATCAAATTGAACATAGATGGTTCAATTTGGGACAATCCAGGAGAAGGAGGAGGAGGTGGAGTGTGCCGAGACCACTTGGGTAACCTTATCTTTGTGTTTCACAACAATTACAATTTTGTCTCGAACACAGTTGTCGAAGCTCAAGCTATGGTGGACGACCTGAACATTTGCAAAGTCAAGGGGCTATCAAACATCATAATAGAAACTGATTCTCGAGTTATCTTCGAAGCAATCTCCAAATCCCCCCACTCTGGTTGCTGGAACATTTGGTATCATCTTGGGACCATATAGCAACTCACCCAACCCCTAAACCTTCTCTTCTCTCACTCCTACCATGAAGGCAACTCAGTGGCGGATGGCCTTACCAAAATGGCCAGCAGCGGTACCTCAGATAAGGTGTATCATCAATCTTCCAATCTCCCCAACTTCATCAAAGGATACATCCTTCTAAACAAAGCAGGCCTTGGTCAGGTTAGGAGAGGTAAACCAAAAAAAGGTGTGGGCTGATCCTCTCCTCCCATTTCTAGCCCAGTTTGCCTTCCCTCTTCTTCTCCAGCAGCTCGTCGATTGTCATCGGAGAGGCAGAGTCCTGCTATCATGGTCATGCGGATTCCCTCTTCATTTTGGCTGGTTTCTGTTTGGTCCCTGGCTTGAATTTCATGGTGGATCAAGCATCATTCAATTCTTCTGTAATCCCTCTCCTCTAGTCTATTGTGAGGCCATCTGCATTCTCCATTCGACTTTTGTTGGTAAACAGTTGCCTGCATCAAGTGATCTCCCTCTAGGCAGGTTTCTTCAATCTCTGTTTAGTCAGAGCCATGCATTCAAGGTCAGAATTCTGGAGTGGTGCTGGATTTCCTTTTCTCCAATTGTTTTCAAGGCATTCTTCATGTGTTGGCCAGAAACTGGCTGGTCCTCTGTAAGACCCGTATCCTAGTTCGTACTGTTTCGTCGAATCCCGCGATCTTTTCCGTCGAAGTCTGACAGTCCGCGACCGATAATCGACGTTGCGCACGACCGTAAGTCGTATCTTGTAAATTCATGTCGACTTAATCTAAGACTTGTATCATCGCGACTGCACCGTCGTCGCGGTTCCAAAGTCGTGACTCGCGCACCGATCTGATACCCAAGCCGGAAGATGTGGGCCGGCGTTTATTTCGAAGAAACACCACGCTTTCTCAATCCCAAGAGAATCTTTACACAATGTCAAATCAATCCCATCAATCAACCAATCACTTCAATGTCAAGTACAAAGCAACCCATGCTTTCTCTCTCCAAAGTCAACTCTTTCTCACCCTCTCTCTTACACACCCATACCTAGTCAAGTACCACATCCATCACCTCACATCACTCACTCACATCTCTCCTTACAACTCTCTCTCTCTCCCTCTTATTTCCCAACATTCTCAAGTAAAGCAAGAGCACCCCCACGTCCAAGCTTCCAAGTGAGAAAAGAGAGAGTTTGCGTGGCCCACCTTTCCCATTTCAAAACCCATCATCCTATCCATACATTTCTCATCTCCACCATCAAAGAGGAGCACAAGGAGATAGGCATTCCAACGGACCAAGAAGATCGCTAGGTGGGTGCTTTGATAGGGTAGTTTTTCATGCTTTCTTAGATGGGCCAAGTGAGGCCTACCGATCAATGGTATGGATCTCACTTGGGACCCTAAGATATGGCCAATAGCCCACTATGATTACCTTTTGATGTATGATGAAATGCAAGGGAGGGCCCATAGTGTCGGGGTCCCTCCATCACACGTGTGTCCCACTTTTATCTCTCTCTCTCTCTCTCTCTCTCTCTCTCTCTTTAGATTTTATGGTTGTGTGGCCCACTTGGATGGACCCCACCATGAAGCATGTTTTAGATCCAAGCCGATTATAGGTGGGGCCCACTTTTATATGTGTTGAACCCACACCATCCGCCATCTGGTGGCCCACCTGAGCAGGGCCCACCTCGTGCACGAGAGCACCCAACCCGTCCAGGGACGTTGGAACGCTCCCTGAACGTTTTTGAAAACACAAATATTGGCTTGATTCTCAAGCCTTGGAGAATGACCACCTGTATAGGCCCCACCTTGATGATTAGATTCAATCCAAGCCATCCATCCCCTTTCCTACCTCATTTTAGGCGTTGAGCCAAGAGATGAGGTTAATCTGACCCTCAGGTGGGCCATAGTATAGCAAATAGCGATTTTCACCATTAAAATACCCCCAATATTTCCTATACGTCAAAACACCCTGTATATTGGACTTGTTTGGTCCGTTTTTAGGCCATGAAAGTCAGTGGCCGGGGCGGATTCGGCTGATGTGGGCCCCGCGCATGAAAAACCTTATAAAATAGGTTTTTTTTTTTTTTTAAAAAAAACCAAGGCAGCAGCTTCTGCTGCTGCCGCTGACACCGCCAGAGGAGCTGTCTGCACGTGTAGGCGGGCGGACGTACAGGGTCCCCCGGCTCCAGCCGTGGGCCCCACCTTGATGTTGATTTGCCATCCAATCCATTCATGTGGTGGGTCCTCAGGGCAGTGGGCCACCCTTCGAAAATCAGGCCAATCCAATGCTCAGGTGGCCCACATTATAAGAAACAGTGTTAAATGAACTCTACCATTGAAACCCTTCCTGGCCCCACAGAAGTTTTGGATCAAGCTGAAATTTGTTTTTTCCCTTCATCCAGGCCCGTGTGACCTTATGGATGGGTTAGATGGCATATGAGCATTACGGTGGGCCCCACATGGGAGCCCACAGTGATGTACGTGTCTTATTCCCACCGTCCAGGCGAACGGTGGGAGTCCACTGTAATGTATGTGTTGTGTTCCACTGTCCAGCGGACGGTGGAGCCGACGGTGATGTTTGTGTTTTATGCACACCGTCCAGTGGACGGTGGGTCCCACCTGGAGCTTTCCATGCACCTGAAACTTGGTCTGAACCCTCAATCATGTGAGACACTGTTACTGGATGGGCTGGATTTGTAAAACCACATCTTTGTGGGCCCTCAAAATGGTTATGAATGTTTTTAATGGTGCACGACACCTCTCAACTTCTGTTTGTGGTGTGGTCCAAATAAGTCATGGATTGACTTGATTTTTGAGACCCAGGCCCACGATGGGCTAGTGCATCTGACTGATGGTGTTGATGCTCGAAACGCATCACGGTGGGACCCACACAGCTCGACCTCATGCGACGTTAAAAATCAACTCCAACGCATTGTACCTTTTTCTCTTTCTCTCTCTCTCTATATATATATATGTATATATGATGGTGGGCTTTATTGGCCCTACCATGATGCATGTGTTGCATCCAACCTGTCCATCCATTTTAAAAGCTCATTTTATAGTATGAGCTAAATAATGAGTCAGATCCGTGGTTTAAGTGGGTCCCACTACTATTATTTGAAGTAAGGATCGGTTGATCCTTTGACACGATTCATATATATGTATGTATGTATTTGTAGTCATTTTTAAGGCCCACCTTGGTATGTGTTGAGGCCCATGAGATTAGGCCCATTTGACATATATAAGGCCCATGTTATTAGGCCCATTTGTATGTATTCAAGGCTAATGGGTTATAGCCCATTGCAATGTACTTAAGGCACATTAGTACGACCCAATTGGTGTGGCCCATTTGATATACATAAGGCCCATGTGATATGGCCTATTTGATGTATTTAAGGCCCAATGAGATGTACTTAGGGTCCATTGTAATGTGTGATTCCTCCATGGTTTGTGTAATGATGTTTTATGGCGGGCCATGCCTTGGGGGCAATGTTGGTTTGACGTTCACATTGCAAGTATAGTGTTGGTTAAATGTCCGCATTATAACTCTCCCTTGGGCCCATTGATAGGCCCATAGTAGTTATGTGTAGGCCGTCTAGGCCCATCTTCGGTGTAAGGATAGTTCATTACTTTATAACATGCTTAGTACACTTCCATGATTCATACGCATACGCATTATTTGTATGCTTGATATGAGGAATATTTGATCATAGCATAAGTCGTTGGGCTGAGACATTTACGAGACTCCTTATGAGACGGGAGTGCCACACATGATCGCGTGATACGCGTGAGATTGCTGTATAATTGTACGGTGTGACTCATGCATCTCACATATGTGTGACTTGATCACTGCACGCCCTAGCGACATCAGGGCCGTGGCTCCACAGGCACATCGTGGATGACCGTATTAGATACCGAAAATATTTTGTTCTAGCATTATGGGCACTTAGGATGTCCTTGGGTGAAAGTCCCAGAATCTTTTTGGTACCAGGGGATGCTCCAACGTCTAGACCGAGTGGAAACACGAGCGCCAGAGTGCCGAATACCAGTAGGCCGCGTCTCCCACTGTGTCGTGGTCGGTTGAAATGGGGTGTGGCCTTATCCGCCTGAGTGAGGGGGCTATAAGCTAGGCTGAGTTTGACCAACTCGCAAATGTGTCCGCTATCTACGAGCCGGGTAGGTATTGGCAGACTACTGGTCAGGCGGATAGTGTGGTCTCTTCCACTTGCTTGACTGTGCAGCTAGGGAGGAGGCAGTTAGTGTGAGGTGTATTAGACCCCAGTGATATTCAGAGAGGAACTGTACTGATATGTGTACATGATGAGGACTGACATGCTTGTATTGCATCTCGTATATGACATTTGGCTACATAGGCCTTGCATTGCATTGGTATGGCCGATGACATTCATATTTCGTATCGCATGGTCTTGGTATGGCCGATAGCATTCATGTCTTGCATCACATAGCCTTGATATGACTGGTTGTATTCATGGACTTACCGCATACTTTTGCATTACTCTGGTCTTGTACACTTGGCGTTTGCCATTCGCACACACTTACACCACCCTCTAAGCTTTTGTAAGCTTATGCACGACTGTTGCGTGCAAGTAGCATTGGACAGCAGTAACGCTAAGGCAGGAGTGTGGATCAGATCATTTTGGAGCCTTTTGACTATGCTGTATTTCCTTTCCCTCATTGTACTTAAAAGTTTTTGTTATAGTAGATATGTGGTGTTGTTGTTTGTGACTTGGTTATGCTTGTGGTTATGCTCCATTACAAAAAAAATTCATACTGAAAATCCTCCTTGTAGGATCCCAGGATCGGAATTTGGTATGTGAGTATCGAAATCCGAGAATGGGGTACTACGGAGGCTGTCGGCGCCGGATTCGGCGATCGAGAATTTTGTGAGCCCGGTTTCCGAGTTTGGGGCGTGACATCCTCCGCTCCTCCCTATTGTTAGATATTGCTTCTAACAGGGGCTACTGGCTTCTGTTTGTTGTAGGACATGGTTGCTTACTATCGGAGAGTGGGCCCTTGTCTCTGTTTCATTTTTTCTTTTTGCCTGGCTTGCCTCGTACAGCCTGCTCCAGTCCCCCCTCTCTGTTTGTCCCTGTTTCTTCTCTTTTCTCTTTTTCCTCTTCGTATCTTTAGGTATACAATAGGTGAGGCCCGTTTTATCTTGTGGAGCCCTCCTGAAATACATACCTATACATTTCCTCTGCAACACAAAACTGGTGGAGTATTTCCACATTCTCTTAAAAAAGAAGAAGTTAAGTGTATGACAAGGCACTCAACCATAAACAATCTGATATGGGAATTTTCTTGTCAAGCGGTTCACCATATTGTTGAATGCGAACATTGCTTGAAGCAAGGACAAATTTCAATACTTTGGCTTTGCACCGAAATTACACTAGATGAGGTTTCCCAATGTGCAATTCATAACTTCAGTATACCAATAGATTTGCGGTTGGTAGACACTAATGAAATGAAGTGGTGTACTGAAAGGATTCCATAAAGTCCGCCAGAAGCGGCTAATGAACTTCATGTCACGGTAAGAAGTAATGGTCTTGGGAATCCCGTGTAACCGCATGAACTCTCTGAAGAATAGATTAGCCACCTGTGTTGCATCGAGGGTCTTCTTACATGAGACAAAGTGTGCCATCTTTGATAAACAATCTACCACCACGAACAGCAAATTCATGTCACTTGTGTTCGAGTGAGACTAAGCATGATGTCCATAAATTAATCCTCCTAAGGGATGTCAGGCACAAGTAATAGGATGTAGATGCTCGCATTATGAGATTACCCATTGGAGGTCTAATAAACATGCATGACAGCACCACACTACTTTACCTACGTTACGTACATATATATTACTGCTAGTAATACCATTCCTCAACAAGAGCCCACGTCTTGTCTCGCTTAAGGTGGTCCACCAAGGCCACCTTCATGTAGCTCTTGGATAATCTACTCCCTTAGAGAACTTTGGGGGGTACATAATTGATTTCATTTGAAGAGGAAACTGTCTTACATAAATAGGTCACTAAGATGACCTTCTTGGCACCTCATCCATGCATCCTTGAAGTTCTCATCTTCGGCATACAACTCCTTGACACAGTCGAAGTTAACCACCTTATTGTTCATTGTAACAAGTAGTGATACACGGCAGATAAGTGCATCAACCACCTTATTCTGTTGCCCTGACTTATGCTTTAAAATGATCGTGAATTCTTATAAAAAATGTAACCCATCCAGCATGTATACATGTAACATCCTGAATTTTTGCTATTTTGGATTGTCAAAAAAAAAAATCCTTAAATTTTTTATTTATAACTAGCCCACGTCGTCACTTACTGACCCTTGACGCTGGAGGTGAGCTTATACGTAAGTGATACCAGTAGAGAACTGCACAAATTCGATTAACCAACCGTATGAAGCCAACTAATCCGTTTGATCACTTAAACCTTAAGTCTAGCCTCGTAAATTGTTCATTTAGGGCCCAAATCTAACTGACCTATCACTGACTAATCAAGACAACCGTAACTAAATTGAAGATTTACCCAAACTCGAGCCAACTATGGGTCGGATCTTGATTAATAAACTAATCAACCTAGTCACTCATTTAGCCTAAGAACCAATGATCCATAGTGATCATGATCGAATCACCATTTTTGCTAATTTCAAATACGCCACACTGTGAACGTAGTTAATCCAAACCCTAACAACTACACCCAAGAAATCTCCCTACTCTATTCATTCAAAAAATGACTCGATTATCCGAACAAGCTCCAGATCGCTCGTTAGTGGCCCACTAGTTCCAAAATTATAAAATAATGTCTGTCTCACTGGGCTTGACTTCCACCGTAGGTGGGTGAACCAGGATAGTACCCAGAATTGTACAACTTGGGTCAGAAGCCAAGTGCTTGAAATGCGCGAATTCCCTAAGCTAAAATTTGAAAACTTAAGTAAAATAGACATTTCAATTTTTCGCGAAGTTGTGACTTTCTAACCGTTAGATCACTACCAAACTCGAGGCATGAGTTAAGGATATTTCGTGCTCATATCCATATAACTAGGGCCCCGATCGAACATCGATGACCGTTGATCGTAAATCGGGTCCTTGTGATCAATTGACTCGTCTATTTGCCACCAAACTTGAGATAACCCTTCATTTGACCATGAGGCACCTGCCCCATGACACAGATGGGCCAGGGGGCCACCGGGATGACCCTAGGAACCAGAAACCCACCCACTGGGGGCATATACCTTGGAACAAGACTCCCTAGGGCCATTTAGACAAATTTCCAGGTTATAAAAGACCCAAAAATATCTCTCCCTCACTCTCATTCGAATTTTGCTGTAAGAAAGAGAGAGTAGAGAGAGAGAGAGAGAGAAGGCTCCAAGGGCTGGATATTGGGAAATTTCCCTCTCCCACCACAGTCCCGCGTCAAAGCTCACGACTTCGCTGTCATAGAAGCGGCTCGTCGATGATTGGAAGCTATACGCCCAGGCCTCTTTCAATTTATAGCACTTTAAGCCCCTTGCATGTATCCTAACATTTAAATTCCGTTGACACAGGGCTCCGACGCATCAATTCGCGAGACCGGCACCCTAAGAGCAGCCTCGCAAGCCATCAACCATACCTAGGTGTGGATCATAACCATAGGTAGTCGTTTTATCAAACCTAGGCCAAATTTAGTGATATGGGTGTAGAATTTGCTTTGTATGTCAATTGCATGTGTGGAAATGGTAGATTTAGAATGTCGTCCCGGTTAAAACCTGATTTGGGGAAAAAACGTAGACCCTCAACCATCCAAACCCTTGTTTTACCTGATTTCCTGTTTACTATGAAAATTATAGCATGATATATCCCCAATTTCTGAATCAGATAAGGAAATTCCTGCTGCGTGTCCCCCATGCACATGATTAGCTACCAATTACATTCTATGCATGTTAAATTTCCTGTAATTGTGCTGTTTACATGCTTATTTAGAATTTCCATGTATTTAAGAATCCATGACGAATTATGATGACAATGACT
>JAJHSJ010000869.1:0-39886 GCA_021015155.1 Magnolia officinalis | reverse complement strand
AATGCTAACCCCTATCCTTACACAAATTGCCTAAACAAAACGCAAACTAGTGGTTGAGAGGATAATTAGATCCCAGTCCAGTCTTCAGTTGGTCCATCTTAATGCAGGGGACACTAGGGAGTCAATCAAAACTTTTGAGTCAAGTAAACTCTGGCACCGCATTTTACTCTCACATGAACAACCAATCCAGGTCCTCGCTCACGACGTGAGGCCTGTTGATTGAATTGGCAAAAAACAATCCTCATCAGTGCATCTAACATCGCGAAAGGAGTTGATCTCGTGTCTTGGTGTCATGGGAGGTTCTTTGTGTAATTGCCTCACATATGCGTACATGGACTATTGACAATTCATTTCATAGGCAAAATTGCCGAATGTGCATGTATATAAAATCAAACAGAATTGGATAGGAAGCAGATTGTGTCTAACCCCCAAGTCAGACCTCTAAGATCGGTGTGGGGGCCCACCTTGATATATCTGTTTATCCACGTCTTCCATCCCCTTTCTAAATCATGTATAAGGTATGAGCCCAAAATTGAGGCAGATCCAACACTCTAGTGGACCACATCAAATTGTAAACATGGTTGCATTAAATGTAGAGGTGGGCGTCGAGTCAAGTCGAACCGTATTGGGCCCAACTTGACTCGGTCCGAAATTTTCAATGCTTGAACCGAACTCGATCCGATCCGGGACCGAGTCCGGGTCCCCTGACTCGATCCGATCCATTACACTATTGGCTTGACCCGAATCGAGTCCGACTCAGTCAGGGAAACCGAGTTAGATCAGGTTAGGTATGGTTCGGATCGAATCTTCTGTGACCCCTAAAAGAGTTTCAATGGTAGACGTTCAACCCCCCACTCTACTTTTTGCAGTGTGGTTCACTTGATCTTTAGATCTATCTTATTTTTTAGCTCAAGCCTGAAGACGAGCCCGCCAAATGAATGGACGGTTTGGATATAACACATACCTCATGATGGGACCCACAAAATTTGCTAACATTAATACACCAAAATAGTTGGCCTAGTGCGTGGTACACCTGCCCATCCGGGTTTGGCTTTCTTTTATTGGGACGAGGATTTCCTACATGACTGCATTGGGATACTATGTGGGCCCACAATGATATTTGATATTTGTAAGAAATCCACACCGTCCATCAGTTGTGGGAACTCATTTTATGACAAGATACCAAAAAATAGGTGGATCCAAAGCTCAAGTGTGTGTCGGACGAGAGGGAAAATCGAGGAAAGAGTTTCCTACTGTTGAAACCTTCCTGTTATCTATTGTTATCTACCCTGATATTTATATGCCATCCAAATCATTTATAAGGTCATTCCCACTCGGATGAAGTGAAAACACCAAAAACTTCTTCTGATATTAAACTCTGTGGCCATGCGAATGTTTCAAATGGTGGTCACTAAATCTACATTGTTTCCTCTCGTAAGGGTCACTTGAGTTTTGGATACACTTCATTTTTGGCCGCATGTCCTAAAATGAACTCCCAAAACGGATGGACGGTGTGAATTTATCATAAACATCATGGTGGGACCCACCTAGCATCCCACGCAGGAACATCCTGCGAAAGGCTTTTACTTGAAATCTGCGTCTGTCAGAGCTCGGTGCTCGATGCATCTTGAGCCACAAGTGAGAGGACGAATTGGCTACTCCCCCTGCCACCAGCCAGTCAGTGCTCTGTGGACCCCACCATGATGTATTTATTTCATCCATTCCGTCCATCTATTTTTCTAGATCATTTTATGGTATTAAACTAAAAATGAGGCATATCCCAATCTCAAGTGGACAACATTATAGGAAACAATGTTGAATGAACATTGCAGATCGGATCAGATCAGATCGAATCGGATCGGATCGGTCCGGATTGACCATTGATCCGAACTCGATCCGATTTACAGTCGGATTTGACTAGGCCAACTCAATTCCCGATCCTGGCCTTCGGTTCAGATCGGATCGGGTCGGATCTGTCGGATCAGTCCCGTTTCTAGCCACTCTAATTAAATGCAACACATCTGGTGTGGTCCATTAGAGTGTTGGATCTGCCTTATTTATGGCCCACACCTTAACACGATATGAGAAAAAAGAGATGGATAACGGTATAAATATATACATCACAGTGGGCCTCCACACAGATTTGGTTGGATGCTTAAAGGTCAGACTGCGGTCAGACACAATCCGCTTCCGATTAAGTAATATCAACTCTTTAATGGTTGGTATATAAAGGGGCACAATAACAGAAAGTTAATAAGGCATTCAATGAGAAAATGGCCTAGTTCTTAAATGGCTATGATAACTTGATCAAAGTAATTTATCAATGGTCAATCAATGGCAGAGCTCGCAAGACCCTTAGTTTGGATCATCATACACATGTGCCACATGCACCATACACAATACATGCCTCAAGATGACCCACCCATATTACATGAACATTGCAAATCCTTAATTTTTATCTTGAAGCTTGTGAGGGCCCCCCGTTTCATTACAAGTGAGGCCCATGGTTTGAGAAACCAGGATGTTGATCTGGTGGCCCCGACGTTGCCGTCTAAATATCTTAAAAATCTCCCATGATAAAAGATAGAAAGGTCATGTGGTGAAGGGTTGTCCAAAGCTTCTCTGCATCATCTCTCATTTATTCTAGGAATATTTAGAGAGCTTTGATTATATATAGTTCTTATATTATAATAAGCTCATTTGGTAAAGTCACATTTTCGTAACAAAAAATTATCTTATTAAAATAAAAATATTTGAAAAACATTAAATAAGAACTATTTTTAAGAGTACTTGTTATTTTAAAAAATTACAACAAGTCTATCTCTAATACGCAGGCTCCTTCATGCCTCTCACGTTAGATGTGGGTCATCTATCATGTCAACACACTGGACGTAGAGCACTTTGACGTGGACCGTCCTATGGGCCCAACCTTTGAATTGAGCCATCCATCATATGGCTCGGCTTGGATATGGACCATTCATCATTAGGGTCCGACCTTTGATATGGACTATCCATCACATGGGGACTACCTTGATGTTGGTCATCTATCATGTAAGGCCCACCATCAATGTTAATTATCTTTCATGTAGGTCCATTTATGTTGGTCATCTATCATGTAAGGCCCCACATCAATGTTAATTATCCTTCATGTATGGTCCTAATTTATTCCACTGTACATCATATGGAGCCCGCATTTGATGTATCAAAGGTGAGGGCCCCACCTTTGAAGTGGGTTGCCCATCATGTGGGCCGATCTTAGATTGGGATTTTCATCGTTGGAGGCTGCCTTTTGATGTGGATTTTCCATCATGTGGATTTTCATCGTTGGGGCCCACTTGATGTGGGTCACCCATCATACGGGGTCACACTTTGATTTGGGTCATCCATCATATGGGGCTTACTTTTGATGTCCTTCGTCTATCATGTGGGTTCCACCTTTGATGTACACAATACATCAGGTGGGGGCCGTGGGGCCCACATGATCTGGATCATCCATCATGTAAGGCCACATTTTGATGTGGGCATTCATAATGTAGATCCACCTTGGATGTGAACCATGCATTATGTGGGCCCACCTTGATGTCAACCATTCATCATGTGGGGACTCACATTGAATATGGGTCATTCACCATATGGGCCTACCTTTTATGTCGACTTTCCATTATGCTACTGCCTACCTTCAATGTCCACCATCCATCAGGTGGGTCCCACTATTAATGTGGACCCGTCCATCAAGTGGGGCCAACTTGATGTGGATCATCCATCGTGTGGAGCCACACTTTAATGCGGGTCATTCATCATGTGTGTATGCACTGTCTCTCTAATACTCAGGTATTGGATGCCCTCGGGTGTCACTATGAAAATTTTCGGTTGTCTCATGATCCCACGTGTCCTCCCATTGGAAACATAGATTTTTGGAGCCGAATCCTCATTCTAGGAACCTGTG
This sequence comes from Magnolia officinalis, assembly GCA_021015155.1. Classification (NCBI taxonomy): domain Eukaryota; kingdom Viridiplantae; phylum Streptophyta; class Magnoliopsida; order Magnoliales; family Magnoliaceae; genus Magnolia; species Magnolia officinalis. The sequence goes on along the minus strand of JAJHSJ010000869.1, from coordinate 35,940 downwards.
GCATGATTCGACTTTATGTGTAAATGTGTTCACTTGTTTTTCCTGCACCGAGTATGCGGGCGGTGTTAAAATTGGATTTGCGGCTCCGATTCGAACCAAACACAATGACAATGACCCTGAGCACCGAGGTAGGCAGACACATAGTGTAAGACCGAGATCTGAGGAGATCGGTCGCCTATTCAGCCACTTGCTCGATATGTAAAATCGAATCAAGTGATAGTCAATGGTGGGGTTCGTCCTCTGATGATGGGTTACACCTTTGTCTTCCGTATGAAAAGACTTTTATATAGATGAAATGGAATGAGAAAGAAATCCTCTACAATTGGTCATGAAGAACAGTTGAAAAACCATTTCTGATGATGAATTGAGTTCAACGCATGAGCATAAACTTGAATTACAACTAGAATCCCTGGCTACTTGGTTACTGCTACAGATTACACTATGAAATGTAAACCATAGGAATTGAAAAGTAAATGATTACACTAAGAAATATAATTTACTTGACAGAAAGGTAAATTATTACACTATGAAATATTGTAAATTGACTGGTAATTGAAAGATAATTGAAAGACTGATTTGGGTTTGTTTGTTTTGGTATAAGATGAATTTTTCTTCTTAATCTACTTTGCTATTTATAGATTTGATCCAGTTGTTCTAGATCCTTTCTACGTTCCGACGGTTATGATAACCGTTATCCATTTCTTGGATTCTACGCTTCCCATGTTCTGCTTCATTTCCCTTTTCTTTCACGCCAACTGTCCTGTGGTCGGTCGAACTCGATCGCTCTGCTTAAGCTATCCATTACCTGATCATTCTAACTCGACTGCACTTCTTTCGACCACTTTAACATCACAAGGCACAGATTGATACGTAGTGGTTCTATTTCCTAAGAAATCTCCTCCATACATATCCATATATCCTTGAACACCATGCGTATCCGTACATATCACGTGTAACTCCCTTTGATTGGTCGTGGCATCATTCAGTCAGGATGGGTACGAACAAAATGAACCTGGATAACTTAGAGACCAGTTGATGAGCCTTGGCCTCGGAGCTCCAACTCGATGGACCCCTCACCTTCTTGATTGCTTTGTGTAGAGTGCTGTGAGACTCGGGCCACTAGATCCCTTGTTTGTTTGCCTCGAGTAATCAATTATAATCTTCCAAACTATTTCCCTTTAGTGTCAAGCACTTAAATCATGTATGGGCTTAGTTTTTGGGCCTTAGGGCTAAATTTTGGTGGCATTTAATGGTTGGAGTGGATTTGTATAATCATCATGGTGGCCCTAGTAAAAAAAATAAAGGTAGATGTCTCTCTCCCAACTGTTTCTTTTTATGTGACCCACTTGAATCATAGATTAGCCTAACCTTTAAAAGAAAACTTGTGCGTAACATAAGATTACACATTTAATTATTAGAGTGGATCTCACGGTGGGCCTTGTACAAAATTTCAAAGGTAGGTAAATTCCCTTTCTTTTAATATATCAATAGAATAAAAGTTTTTTTTTTTTTTTTTTTTTTTTTTCCATAACAATTCAGAAAGGAGACACTAACCTTGATTTTTGACAGAACCATTGTGATTCATATGTGAAAATTTTTCTAACTATTAGATGTGTAATCCCATGTTAGGTCAAGGGCCAAAAAACAGGTTAGACTTGTGATCTGGGTGAATTACATCAAGGGAAAATATAGTTGGGAGACAGATGCCCACCCTTGATTTTTATAAAGTCCACTATGATGAATATATAAATTCACTTCAATTGTTAGATGCCTTACCAAAATTTCGGCATAGGGCCCAAAAAATAGGCTCATTCATGATTCACGTGGGCCATCCATGGAAAATAGTTTGGAGGGTGAGCATTATCATATACACTGTTTACAACCATGTGGTCTATTTAAATCATGAATGGGGTGAGTTTTGCCAACTAGACCTAACAAGGGTGATGCACTTGGTGGTCAGGATAGATTTCACGAGGCCAACTCTATTTGCCCACCACTTTGTTGGCACAATAACTTGAGTTGCAGTTAAGAAATCTGTAATATAATAATCATTACAATAATAAAGTAGCTTATAGATTTTATTTTATTTTTATTATTATTATTTTTTTAAGGTACTGAGATATAAATTGTATTATTAATTAGAAAGCTTATTTACTTATAAAATTCCTTAATAGAAAATGTCCAAACTATCTCAAAATTTTGTCACTATTGTACATGCCTTGTATAAATAAGCCATAACTCATTGGAATGAACTTAGAATTATATAATCTTTGACTTATTTGAAAGAATTAGACTATCAAATGGAACCTATTGTATCATTATCGTTGGAAAGCCTAAAAGAGTAAGCCTGAAAATACAGAAAAAGTAATAAAATAAATCTAAAATAACTACAAAAAATAATCCTACAAATATAACGACCATCTGATTGATTCTCTCATCTCATAATGTATTCTAACCCTTTATCTTATCAAATTGAACACAATATGAATTCGATCCAAATCATCAATTAAGACGTTTCTTTTTTCTTTTTTTTTCTTTTTCTTTTTTTTTTTTTAAAGGCAACCAGTAAGACACTTTAAATAGGTGGATTCTTGGAATCTTGATTAATTGGCTGGTGTGGCCATTTAGTTGCATTATTCAGGATCTGTAATTCCAATCCACTCTCAAGCTCACGTCATATTGACACCAGTCTTACATACCATTGCATCTCCTCACAATTCGTCCATGGTTGATAAAGATTTGATCCCGTCCCATCATAAACAGTGATGTCACTGATATGTTTGGTGAAATGCCTTACTGAAGATATCTTCCCTTGGCTCCCATGATCCACATGCGTGTCTTAAAGAGGAGCTGCGGTGCAGTCTTGATGAATTCTTGAAGCTTGGAAGTAAGCCGTGCCCAAACCAGCACTGCGGTTGCATGCTTTGTAACTGGAAGCAGCATGTGGTCTTGTATCAGGATTGCTGACCATCTATGGGTAGCATTTGGGCAAGGCCAAGGTCTGTCCAAGCACAGCCACGGTGTGGGCCATGATGATTTTCCATGGCCCGATCCCAAGCATGGCCACCCACTTTTGTGCAAGATCTTAGCTGTTCATTTTGTTGAGAAAAGTCTTAAATTTAAAAGGTTTTGAGGTCATTCAACCGGTCGTGGGAAGCTTCGACTGGTCGTGCGAGGCGCTCGACCGGTCGTAGGTTCGAGCCCTGGCACGACTCAAAGTCCAGCGAGTTTTTGCTGTTTTTTACTGTAGCTACGATTGGTCGAGGGTCAGCTACGACTGGTCGAAGGTGGGCTACGGCCAGTTGAAGACTCGCTACGACTAGTCGTAGGTTACGCAGTTTGTTCCGCGATTTTGCGCGAAACTGTGGATTTGAGTCCTTTCGCAATTGGGATGCGGAAGGGAAGTTTCCTAAACTATAAATAGGGGTCCCTAGGGTTATTCTAGGGTATGTTAAGGCTTCCTAAATGGTTCTAGGGTTATCAAAGGGTGTAGCAAGGGTGAGATTCGAGGTTGTTCGAATCGGGTATCTCATTTCTCTTTGTAATTGATGCTTTCATAGTGGTGATCTGTCGCTTGTGCCATGGTTTTTTCCCGAAATGGTTTTTCACGTTAAATCTGTGTATTCTCTTGTGTGCTTGGTGCCATTGGATTGTCATCCTAGATATAGATCTGTGTGATTCCGCAGGCCAAAAATCCTAACAAGTGGTATCAAAGCTTGAGTTCGGTTGGGGCACAGATCTGAATCTGAGGGATTAGTAATAATGGCGAGCGCCAGGTATGAGATTGAGAAGTATTCAGGAAAAAATAATTTTGAGTTATGGAAGATCAAGATGATGAGTTCCTTAATCAAGCAAGGCGAAGATGGTGCTCTTGAGGAGCGGAAGTCCACTATGACTGATGGTGATTGGAATACTCTTGATAAGAAGGCCTTATCATCGATCCGTTTATGTCTCACGGATGAGGTTCTCTACAACGTTATGAGGGAGAAAACTGCGGCTAAGTTATGGGTGAAGTTAGAGGATGTTTATGCGAAGAAATCTTCTGAAAATCGCTTGCACTTGAAGCAGCAGTGGTATAACTTCAAGATGGCAGATGGTGGAGATCTGGAGGCTCACATCAGCAACTTTAATAAATTGGTTTGCAAATTGCTGGATATGGAGGAAGTGATGAAAGATGAAGAACAGGCATGTATGTTGTTGAATTCTCTCTCGGCGTCGTATGAGTCATTCAAGGACACTATGTGTAGCATGAATAAAACCTTGAGTGTCGACACTGTTATCTCAGCCCTTCAAGGGAAGGCTATGAGACAGCTAGACAACAACATGGGGACGTCTTCTGATGCATTGTTTACAGTGGGTAGGAATTCTGAACAAGGTACAGGTTCTTCAGGTTCCAGATCCAAATTCAAGGGCAAGGGTAAAGGAAAGGTAAAGTGTTGGAATTGTGGGAAGGAAGGACATGTGAAGAGGGATTGTGAAAATCCTAAATCGAAGAGGGAAGATTCTGAGGCTTCATGCAGGGAGGCCAACACTGCTATGTCAGATGAATCGAGTGGATGTGATGGTGATGTTTTGTCTGTGTCTTCGCTCAGACGGTCATACGATGATCGTAAGGACGAGTGAATACTAGACACAGGGGCATCTTTTCACATGACTCCTCATCTGAGTTGGTTTACCAGCTACAGGGAGTGCGATGGTGAACAAGTATTTATGGGTAATGATATTGCCTGTAATGTCGTGGCTGTTGGTACGGTATGCATCAGGATGTTTGATGGGGTGAAGCACAGCTTGACTGATATCAGGCACGTTCCTGATTTGAAGCAGAATCTGATTTCTCTTGGTGTGTTTGAGGCAAAAGGATGCAAGTACATAGATATTGATGGTGCTCTTAAGGTATCCAAGGGGGCACGGGTAGTCATGAAAGCGCAACGACTCGATCATGTTTACAGGTTGATCGGGAGCACTTCGAAAGGTGGAGCTACAGTGAATGTAGCGGATTCCACCTCTGCATGTGTGTGGCATATTGGACATGGCCACATGAGCGGGCAGGGCAGGAAGGCTAAGACGCGTGGGCAGGGATACAGAGCAGGAGCAACCACTTGTGAGAAGAATCATACGACATGATCGCAGGATATCGGCGTGGTACATGGACGACTCCAATATCGCAAGAGGATTCATCTTCTATTCAGATGACTTTAGGTGAGCTTGATGCTAAGAAGTGGAAGGTGACTATGGGCGATATGATGGATTCGTTGTACCAGATCGCCATATGGGAGCGGGTGGAGCTTTCAGTGGGCCGGTGAGCGGTTGGATGTAGGTGGATCTTCAGGAAGATGCAGCATAAATACAGGGCGAGGTTGGTAGCGAAGGGTTATGCTCAGGAAGAATGGATCGACTTCTCAGAGATATTCGCGCCGACGGTATGACAGGTGTTTATTAGATCCGTGTTTGGCGCTGGTTGGCCAATGTGATTTTGAGCTGGAAGGATGGATGTGGAGTCTGCACTTCTGTAAAGGAAAGTGAAGAGCAGATCTACATGAAGCAACTAGAGCAGTTCGAAGTTAAAGGGGCTGAGAAAAGACTTTGCAGGAGGTCGTGGTTCGACCTGTCGCCTAGGTAGTGGTTTGATTCCTTCATGGTGGGACATTCAAAATGAAGGATTGGGGGCTGCAAAGATGGTTCTCGGCATTGAGACTGAAGGAGGAGTAGGCTTTGGTAATCACAGGAGGAATACCTTGTGTGTAGGTATTGATCAAGTATGTGATGGGCCAAGTAAAGCTGGAGAGCGTTCCCTACGCGTCTCTCCTCAAGTTTTCCTCAGGACATGTCCCAAAACAGATGAGGAAAAGCAGGATATCTCATTAGCCTTATTCGAATGCGGTGGGCAGTGTATGCCATGGTCTGGTTTAGACCGGTTATTTTACAGGCTATCAGTGTTGTGAACAAGTACCCCGACAAGCAATATTGGGTAGCGGTGAGATGGTAAGAAGACTACGTCATTCTTTTGTGAAGATAGGAGCAAAGGTGGTTGGGTATGTGGATTTAGATCCGGCAGACATGATCAACAAGAAATTCCTGTAGAGAAGTTCAAGTTTTGTGAAACTTCTTTGGGCTCGGCGATGGCGGAAAAGAAGGACGGAGTGTGATCTTGAGCTATGATGTGAAGCAGAGATAAGAGAAGAGGTCAATGAGCTACACGATTGAAGATTGAAGACTTGGTGGAGATTGTTGAGAAAAGTCTTAAATCTAAAAGGTTTTGAGGTCGTTCGACCGGTCGTGGGAAGCTTCGACTGGTCGTGGGAGGCGCTCGACCAGTTGTAGGTTCGAGCCCTGGCACGATTCAAAGTCCAGCGAGTTTTTGCTGTTTTTTACTGTAGCTACGACTGGTCGAAGGTGGGCTACGACCATTCGAAGACTCGCTACGACTAGTCATAGGTTACGCAGTTTATTCCGCAATTTTGCGCGAAACTGCGGATTTGAGTCCTTTCGCAACTGAGATGCGGAAGGGAAGTTTCCTAAACTATAAATAGGGGTCCCTAGGGTTATTCTAGGGTATATATGCTAAGACTTCCTAAAGGGTTCTAGGGTTATCAAAGGGTGTAGCAAGGGTGAGATTCGAGGTTATTCGAATCGGGTAAGTCATTTCTCTTTATAATTGATGCTTTCATAATGGTGATTTGTCGCTTTGTGTCGTGGTTTTTTCCCTCAAGGGTTTTTCACGTTAAATCTGTGTGTTCTCTTGTGTGCTTGGTGCCATTGGATTGCCATCCTAGATCTAGATCTGTGTGATTCCGCAAGCCAAAAATCCCAACACATTGAGTGTGCCCCATCATGCCTGATATAAGGCAAAAATGCACTTGGAATCACTAGAATTGAGACGGGCTGATCGGCTCTTGAAGAAAGCCCAAGTCTAATCCAATTATTAAATGAGCTTAAATTTTAGGCCTGGATCTAGGCATTGTGTTCTAGCCCAAGCCTAGCCAGAAGCAGGCCAGGCTAGAAAGCCCAATAGGCCAGTGACCCATTGTTGGCCTTAAATCCAAGTGAGGAAGAGAGCCTCGACCATTGATGTAGAGTGGGTCGGATGGACTAGAGAAGGCTCGACTGTCGGAACCTTAAAACAGTCGTATCTCGCAATCTGGAATGAGTTTTTTGACTTACCATATATGATTTTGGGGGTAGGAGATGCTACTTTAGCCAACCAACCCTACTAAGCCTACCCGGCCCATGCTGAATTTGCAGGATTCCATCGGATCGATGGTCAAAAGTCCATTTTATTTTTGTTTTTACTATAAATACTAAGTTTTAATTTGATCATAACTTTTCATCCTTTGAGTTTTAGAAGTCCTGCCCAACATGAAAATGGCTTAGAAAAATTAGGAGAATAACATGGTTATGCCAAATTGGACACTTACTATTTTTGGCCAAAAACCAAGAAATCTAGTAGGAACCATGACTATCAGTAAATAGGAAGTTTACTATTTACAGTAAGTCATGTTTTTAGGGAGTTTGAGTCGGAGTTCGAGTCTCAAATTCTGTCCTAGGTTTGAGTTCACTAATTAAAGAATTGTAATTTCATTTTTTTTTTTTATCATCAATCAACTTATTTTGAATTATTAGAAATTATTTCTATTTTCTTCCCTTGTGGATTCGAGGAATATCTGTGAAGAGTCCAAAGAAGCTCCGTGGATTCGGAGTAGTTATCCCTTAGGAAGACGGTGATCAACCTCATCGCGTCCTTCCCCCTGCGTCAGCCATGTGCACGCTTGCATAAAATATGGGGAATTGGTCTGAATATCAGGCTGATCTACTCATCAGACGGCTACATGTTTATGCTGAATGTCCATGGAACATATTTTTTCCTTGCCACCCTTGTTTCTGATACAAGAGTCGGCCATCTGATGAGTGGACCATCTTCCGGCATGTTATCGGCTGGCCCGCCTGATGAATGGCTCATGTGCCCACAACATACATATTCAGTCTCTTTGATAATTCACAAGTGGTTGGTTTTGACCAGCTAGCCCATGACGACGTCGATCCAACTTACCGGTCCATGGAAGATTCTCTTCAAAGTAGACAAATTTTCATTCAACAACCTACCACCCATGAAATTCTTTCTACATGCAGTAATATATATATAATTAATGATCTCGGCCTTGAGGCTTGAATTTCTATCTACAAAGATTTATAGGTTAAGGTCACTCTATAAAGCTCAAAATAGCCACCGGATTCAAGATAAATGACCATCATTTTGTTAAAAGCCAGACTACATGTATAAATACTAATGGGGAACAATCGGAATGAGATGTGACTATAGGTTTGTGTGTTGGGACAGTGGTGCATGTGTATCTTCCATCAAACCCATTCATTAGGTGCAACTCACCAGGACGAAGGATAGATATAAAATTCAACTTAATCCAAAACCCAAGTATGCCTTAATGCTTGAACTTCCAAGGTTTTAGGTGCAAATTTACAATGTTTTTGCTGATGTGGCCCTGTGTCGAGCTAATATAACCATGATCAAGTTAAAACCCAATAGATTGAGAGAATTTCACATATACAACATGGCGGGCTGTCAATGACCTTACGCCTTTTAAGCGCTCCGTAAAATAGTCGTAGGCATCTGGTCCAACTAGAACAGTCAAGGTTACCACCAACATAGGTTTTCAGGCCATTTTTTCCAATGGGTACCAGTGTGCCAATTTCACTATACATAATACACCAGCAGCTATTGGACATTTCTACCTTCACAAGTATTTTCTTTAGGGATCCTAACTTTGAATATTCAAAGGATTGTAGGACAATTTAAATAAAGTTATGAATATTTTAGGAATTCAAAAATATAATCTATTTTGGTCGTACATTAATTTCACAAGCACGGCTTAATTATATTCTGCATTTGACATTTAGAAAATTTTAGCACTGCAATTTTGGATTCTCCGAGGACAATTTTACCTAATCTAGCGTCCATCACACAAGTACCTACCACTAACTGTGCCCCACGTGAGAGCGGAACTTTCATGAGATCTACCTTGTGCATTAGGTAAGCTGAATCATGATGATCCATGACTCAGGTGGGCCACAGCATGGGAAATTGCTGGAATGGAATTTCCTAAGTTAGTTTTGTGTAGGGCCTATGGTAGTGTTTATGTGGCATCCAATCGATTCACGTCATATGCCTCATTAAGATGAAAAGATTACCTCAAATTTCCAATATTTGAAAACTCAGGTGGAAGAGACAATAAGAATTTAGTGGTTTTTGTATAGTTTTAATATCGTTGACTGATAAATCAGCTGGATATTTGAGATCAATTAAGCCAAACTAAAGATGGTTTAACTGATGGAAGGTTGAATTTCATGTTTGTTATATGGTTTCACCCTTTGGAGAAAGTACTCCTTTGAGTCATACATGCATGGGGTGAGAATTTTGCTTTTGTCCTTTCACTTCTATCCTCTATGTGACTGGTGCCGACTTTTCTCCTCACGACCTGGATTGTGTGTTGAGTAAACTGTGGGGCTTATGGTTTTTCATTTAATTTTAGGGCATGAACCCAAAATTAAAATATATCCAAAGCTCAAATGGACCACACTATAGAAAACAATGGGATTTTAATGCTTACCGTTGAAAACTTGTTTGAGGCCACATAAGTTTTGATCAAGCTAATATTTGTGTTGTCCTTTCATTCATGTCTATGTAGTCTTATGAACAGGTTGGATGGAAAATAAACATCATTAAGCCTTTTGAAGGTTTCAACTGGGACATCATTATCCCTTAGGGCCTGTTTGGCCAGGCAAATCGATCCCACGGTTTTAGGAGGGATGGGATCGGCAACATCCTGGGATAGGCATGACAAGCCAAACAGATCCGGTGAACTTGTCCGGGTATATGAGCAATCCCATGGATCTTAAGACAATCCACTGACATCACCATCATTACCTTAAAATTGATCCTATCTCTTGGTTGGATGGATTGGAAGGTAAAATCTCGGGATATGCAGGGCATGCCAAACGGACCCAGTGAACTTGTCCCGGGATATATGCAATCCCATGGATCTTAAGACAATCCACTGTCACCACCATCATTACCTTAAAATTGATCCCATCCCTCCTAATACCATGGGATCTGCCCGGCCAAACAGGCCCTAAGATTTTCCTGGAGTGTGGTCTACTTGAACTTTGTATATACTTCAATTTTGGGCTCATCCCCTAAAATGATATGGTAAAACAGATGGGGGTGGGTAAGGTACATACATTACCGGTGGGCCCCATAAAGTTTACTCAGTGTGCTATTAAGCAATTTGTGTTCTATTGTGACACATATCAGCACATCATAAAAAAATTGAAGGGACACGTGGAAAGCTACATGATTGAAAACATATGGGATGGACCATCAAATTTATAAAATCCTTGTATTTTCTTCTGCGCATGTTAGGGCTGAAAGTCGGGCGGGTTGGGTTGGGTCAGGCTGGTGCTCAACCCTAGCCCAACCCAAGGTTCCTTTACCTCAACCCTAACCCAACCCAACCCAATTCTGAACCCAAGCCCAATTGAAGCGGGCTTGGTCGGGTTGATCGGATGGATACATACTAATATTTTTGTTATTACAATAGTTTATCATATTTCAATGCATTTCTTATTTTTTGTATTTATAATTTTATTAATTATATATGTAGTTATTTATAGCAAAAAGCTTAACTTTTTTTTTCTTTTTTTCTTTTATTCTAAACAAACAAGCTAAAATATAAAATAACTAATCCTTTAGAGGTCGTGTTGTGTAGCACGCAATCTATTTGGGAGCGAGAAATCCAGTGTATCTTGTTAGCTTAAGTCATTAGAAATACCGTGGACCAATGAGACCCGATGGCATTGGAATTTCGAGTGCCTTTAACACATACTATCCACACTTAATTAAAATTTATAAGTAACTTAAAAATTTATAGAGTTAGTGTTGGTATATCACAAGCTAAGACCGATACATCCTCCCCCAGCCCAACCCAATGTCGGGTCGGTCAGGTTGAACCCGCCCAACTTTCGGTTAGTGATGGGGGCCATAAAAGTTTTGGATCAAGCTGATATTTATTTTTTCCCTTCATCTAGGTCTTTATGACCAATCAATAGATTGGATGTCAAATAAACAGTACAGTGGGGCTTAGGAGGATTTTTAATGGTGGATATCCAATCATTATTGTTTTCCTATGGTGTGGTCCACTTGAGATTTATATCCTTATAATTTTTTGGATTAATCCATAAAATGATCTGTAAAAATGTATGAACGGAATGGATGAAACAAATACATGATAGTGGGGCCCATAGAGCACCGACCATCAGCCACGGGGCTGGTGTCAGGGGGAGTAGCCAATCCGTCTCCCCATATCCATCTCTCACTCGTCTCTCCACCTGCGTTGCACGTGCGAATCTTTAGTTCGGCATAGCGCCCCGCCACAAGCCCGCCACAAGCACGCAAAGTAACATTCCTAAAGCAAGAGGGGAATTATTTAAACGGTCCCCGTGCACCAGCTCTGACCGATCCATACCATTGACCTGTTTGACGATTACGTGCCTGCGATATTTCCCCCCAAAACCTCTCACATTAGAAACTGTGGGGCCCACTGTGATGTGTCTTACATCCACACCATCCATACATTTTTACAGATCATTTTAGGCCATGATCAGAGAATTGAAGTAGATTCAAATCTTAGGTGAACCACATCACATGAAACAGTCATAATTGAATCCCCACCGTTAAAACTCCATTTGGGCATCGGAATGTCTATTTTCCATCCAACCTGTTGATAAGGTCACAAAGACCTGGATGAAGAGACCACACAAATATCAGCTTGATCCAAAACTTTCGTGGCCCACAATAAGTTTTTAATGGTCAATTAACACTGTTTCCTGGTTCACCTTAGATTTGGATCTGCTTCATTTTTGGAATCTTGCACTAAAATTAATTTTCATAACGGATGGACCGCCTAGATATAAGACACATACATCACGGTGGGCCCCACGGTCGGTGATCCCACCCACCTCGCTCGGCACCCTTCAAATCTGGAAGAGCTGTATCAGCTAATATGAAGCAGTTTCCATAAGTTCAACGGCCCAGATGAACGAATCATAGTACTCACTTGTAAAGACGGGTTGGATCGGGACCTCCAAATTGAAAAAGGCCCGCGAAAGTATCCATCACTTGTTCAAGAAAAAGCAGCAACGACCCAACAGCTGCTAACGAACAAGAAAGAGCATCGTCCATCCTTACCTGCTCAATCAATCTCTTCCGTCGCTTTTCCCTTCCATTGCTCAAGTGGGACCCACTTCCCATGACCCACCCTTAAAATCATCGACTACTCTGCAGCTACCAAACCCTTCAGAGGTTGCAGAGAGAGAGAGAGAGAGAGAGAGAGATGATTCAGCTGCTTTTCTCGCTCCTATTTGCGGAAGTGGCTCTTGTTCTGCTACTCTTAGTAAAAACGCCTCTGCGTAAGCTGGTGATGATGGGCCTCGATCGGGCCAAGAGAGGCAGAGCCCCACTCATCTTGAAGACTGTGGGAGGGACCATCTTCGTCATCTTGGTTTCCACTGTTTACAGCATGGTGGAGATCCAACAGCGGTCCGGCGAATTCGGTGCCGTCAGCCCCACCGATCAGCTTCTCATGGCCCGCCATCTTCTAGAAGCATCTCTCATGGGTACTTGCTCCTCTCTTCTTCTTTATTTCTTTCCCATTCTCTTGTTTCTTTGAATTGAATTGAGTAGAATTTGGACGGTGTTGGTTAATCTTTTTTTTTTTTTCTTTATCTGTCTGCTACAACAATTTTGATATTTGATCTTACACAGACTCAATTTGGGAAATTCTGATATTATTAATTTCAGCATTGCGATCACCGTCCATCAATTGGGCCTCCCACCCAATCCCCCAACTGGTCCTAAGATGTCTCAATCAAGTCAATTGATTGGAGTTGCTTTTGGGTATTTTACAGCGGGTCAGGTTGTCAGGGTCGTCGGGTTCGGTTCCGGTGGGTCTGGTCCTCAGGGTCCTTGGGGGGTTTTTGAGGCGTATAGACCTCAGGTTTCAGCCAGCAATTTCATTCGCTGCAAAGAAACCCTAATTACGAAACTAGACCTAGGGTTGTACGGACGAACCTAAAAAGACCAAAATACCCCTCCTTCTACATCTGCTTACCCCAACCGTTAAAGGGTATTTTGGTCAAAATAGCAGCTGCCGAACCCCAAAAAGTCGCTTTTTGCGAACTAAGTTTCCGGCCAGTGAAAATAAAAAAGGCATCGTATGGACTCGTCTGTTCCTCTGATTGTTTCGGTCCTTGGGTTGGGTTGGATTGGGAAGAATCACCTGTATTTTGAGCAGTACTGCTTTCTGGTGAACCAAAAGGTCACGTCTCTGTTGTTGCGCTCGTCCAATTGCTCATATATTCAATGAAAATTTCGACTTAATTCAGGTTCCATTTCCACAAAAATCTTGTATCAGGCAAATGTTGTATGGAGGGAATTGGCTTAATAACAAGGGTTTGATGATTGTGTTTCTACATATTCCTTCTAATTAATGAGTATATTTCTGTAGGATCTTCTATAAGCTTAATAAGAGGGTCTTCTATGTGCTTGTTCTATCCATATAGGGCCATACATTTTGATTGATGAGGATTCCATTTTAACTGTATCTAGTCGGTCGGTGGGGTAGCCAAAGCTTTCGGAGATTCTTTGGGCATTATTGGAAGTTGTGTTGTTGGTAAACATTTGCAGTGAAGCCAATGTGATGGCTTTACAATGTTTCAGAAAAGAGTTTTGAGACTCTTGATGTCCATGAAATGGTCAATGGTTTGAAAGTAGTGGCTAGCTCCTTTCTTTGGAGCAACCAAAATGCATGTTGTCTTCTTAAAATCGCGCAGACCCTTTCCCATTTTGAAGACGTTGGATAGTTAGTCAGCCTCTAAAACTTAGAGATACTCAATTTGACAAAAAATTATAAAGATTAAAAAGAAAACGATGATTTGATGACAATGATGATGATAAGGTAATTGAGATATTTGTTCCCGCCCTGTTTGACAAAAACACCATTTTTTAGAGTGGCTGCTAATGATAACAGAAATAAATGAAAAAAGATTGGACATACACCTATCTTCTACTGTCTATGATAATAGATGTGTACTGACTTGTCATATACATGAAGCAAAGATAGACTCATATTTAAGAAGATTCAGGGTGTGACAATAAGGGCATGTTTGGATCGTAAGTTGCTTAAGATAAGTTACTTATGCCACAAGTAACTTATCTTAGTTACTACTTATTAAGAAGATAAGTATGTTTGGTAAACAACCTACTTATCAGCTTCTCTTCTCTTTGGTCTCTCGTATGCCTCTCTTTAGCAACTTATGAAAAGTAGAAAAGCTAAAAAAAACTGAAGTGATTAAGTACTTTTAAGTAAAAAAGTTACTTATAACTAATCATAAACCAAACTTATCTGAAATGAGACTTATCTACTGCTGAAAGTAGAAAAAGTAACTTATTTGGTGGGCATCCAAACTGTCCCTAAGTGTTAGTTGAATGTAAGATACAAACTAGCCATTCATCTCCTCTCAATCCCACACATGGAAGGGTCACTGAAGTCAGAATAAAAAGCTATTTAGTTGCAGCCCATATGAATCTGAATACAAATTTGGTGAACTTCCTGCAGGTTACTCCCTATTTCTTGGACTAATAAGCGACCGGTTACACCATTATATCAGGGAACTGCGAACAATGCGAAAGAGCATGGAGGCTATGAAGAAGCAGAACAGAGGGTTTGAAGATCGAAAAAGTGGGAGTTCGGAGGAGTCAAAAGCACCGGAGGAAGAAATTCAAACTCTGAGGATGAAAGTAAAGCAACTCCAATCAGAAGCTGTGTTGAAGGAGAGGGATGTCTAGACCACCGAATCTGTTATGGTGGCTCTACAGAAGCAGTCGGAAGGGTTCCTTTTTTAATACGATCACTTGCTGGAGGACAACAAAAAACATTCATAACCACTTACAGTAGATTGAACCAGGACTTATGCATTCCGGTATCAAGAAGGAAATGTAAGACCGCTTCAATCCATGTTCTTTTTTCTCGGTATTGTGGACAGACATTTCTGTTTAGTAACTAAGGGATTTTATTTGGAAGGCAACCTTGTGATACAGGCTGGATTGCTTCAATCCTTCGATGCCCATTTAACTGTGTTGTAGGTTTGAGGAGGTGAAAACCTAGTATTGTGTAATGCACTGTGCTGTGGTGTCTGAACCAATGCAGAATGGAATTTCTGGTTCTATTGGTTGATTCCCATGTTGAATATACAGATAACCTAACTCTTAACAACCACTAGCTCACCATCTTTGGGTGAACCAAACTGTTTTGTTGGGCCTCATATTGGGACACAAAAATCTCTATCATTTGGCAATCCTAACCATCTGAATAGTTGATGTAGAGCGGGTCGCAGACACTTTCATGGTAAAGATGGACCAGAGAAGGCCTGATTGGAGGCGGAAATGATCTGGACCGTCAAAACCTTAAATCAGTCGTATCTCACAAACCAGGATGAGTTTTTCGACATATTATATATGATTTTAGGTAGGAGAACTTAAGCCAACCAACCCCGCTACGCCGGATTTACGAGATTCCATCAGATCGATGGTCAAAAGTCCCGTTTAGGTTCGTTTTTACAATAAATAATAAATTTTAATTCGAGTAAAACTTTTCATCTTTGAGTTGTAGAAGTCGTGCCCAACATGAAAATGGCTTTTTTTTTTTTTTTTTAAGGAGAATAACATGGTTAGGCCAATTCAGAGAGCTCGGTGGATTCGGAGTAGTTATTCCCTAGGAAGACATTGACTGACCTCATTACATCCCTCCCAACGCCAATAGTGATATGCGAATGGACAGATAAGATAGTTACATAGAGAAGTTCTCCAATATAGTGATTAAAATCATCTAAGCAATGGAGTTTCTAGATCATGGACCAACCATGATGGGGGCTCCCAAGATGGGAAGTTAGGATCAATATTAGAGCAAATTGGGTGGGTATCTTTTCATGTGTTAAGGTGTCACAGAATGCGGATTCTGTATTGGGTGTGGTGGCCCTCTCTGATCAAAACTGTCCCCAAATTGCTATTGAGATTGTGTCCAGAGAAAGGCAATTTGGGTGGATGGGCATTCTCTATAATGGGATGTATGAGATGCCGTGTAGCTGATGGAGAGGCTGCGGTTTTGCCACCAGGTGCACCTAGGTTCTGAGCTGTGATTTTAGCCCGTGGATACCTGCTGTACCTGACCGTGCTTGACTTGACCCGACTCAGTACCTGTGACTGGGTCGGACTCGATCTGGGTTAGTCCAGGCCAGACCAGGACTCGGATCGGGTCAGGCATGCTGGACTCGGTACCGAGTCGGGTAGAGTTTGGGTCAGGTCTATTTCAAAACTAGGTCGAGTTGGTTCAGCCCTAACTCGGTTCAACTTGACTTGATGCCCAGCTCTACTTCGTGTCTCTCCATCTACCACCGACGATCCTAAATGCGGATGAAATACCATCTGTCCGATCCAGCTGAGTCATTCTCAAGCCGATATAAATACGAGAACACATTCTCCTCTTGGGTCTTTAGGATTTGGCCTAATAACCTTGCCCAAACCGTCATATGGGTCTATTAACAACCCTAACTACCCTACCTAG
The DNA here is from genome assembly GCA_021015155.1 of Magnolia officinalis. Lineage (NCBI taxonomy): Eukaryota > Viridiplantae > Streptophyta > Magnoliopsida > Magnoliales > Magnoliaceae > Magnolia > Magnolia officinalis. The sequence continues at coordinate 19,252 of JAJHSJ010000869.1, read as the reverse complement.
ACAGTTAAAATTGAACCGTCCCGGACACTACTGACACCCCTCTTTGCTTCAAAGTCCACCTCTCCACGCCTTGGATCTCTAATGTGCTACCATTGTATTTCTTATTGGTAAAGATGATTGAGAATAATAGGTGGATGTCGGTCGGTCCCATCTCACGCGGAGTTTGCATATATGCCTTGTGCTCGGCCTACTTGCTCTGAATCCCTTTCGATACCTTCTGTCACCACGTCATCGATAACCACCGTTATGGTGCCGAAGTCCAACGCAGTTGCATTCTGCCCCTCGTCTCCATCTCTTAATCGTCTCTCCAAGTGCATTGCACGTGCGACATCTTTAGTTTGGCATAGCGCCCGCCACAAGCACGCAAAGTAATAATATTTTTAAAGCAAGAGGGGAATTATTTACGCAAGGTATTAAATGCAACATATATGGTGTGGTCCATTAAAGTGTTGGATCTGTCTCATTTATGGGCCCATACTTAACAATCTATCTCATTAATTTAAGTAATTAATGTTAGAGTGCATTCAATTAGATTTCTTAACGGTGGCTTGGGTCAGCCCATGCGATCAAAGGAGTTGGCGGCCCACCTTGATGTTTTTGTGAGATCCACCCCAACCAACAGGTGCGTCACCCCCTGTTAGGTTTAGGGCCCAAAATTAGCTTCATCCATGATTCAACTAGACTACGCAATTGGAAATAAATTGTACGCATGGCAATATTAACCCTCCAAACTATTTCCCTTTAGTGTTGCCCACTTAAATCATGTATGGGCTTAGTTTTGGGGTCCTAGAGCTAAATTTTGGTGTGACATTTAATGGTTGGAGTGGATTTCGTATAATCATCATGATGGCCCTGGTAAAAAAAATTAACCGCGGATGTCTCTCTCCCAACTGTTTCTTTTGACTTGCCCCGTTGAATCATAGGTCAGCTTAGCCCCTTTTTTTTTTGAAAAAAAAAAAAAAAAAACTTGCATGTAACATGAGATTACACATCTAATGATTGGAGTGGATCTCACTGTTGGCCTTGTACAAAATTTCAAAGGTAGGTAAAATTCCCTTTCTTTTAATATATCAACGGGTAAAAGTTTTTTTTATTTTATTTTTATTTTTATTTTTATTTTTTTATGTTTTTTGTTTTTTCATAACAATTCAAAAAAGAGACATTGCCCTTGATTTTTGACAGGACCATTGTGATTCATATATGAAATTTTCTCTGACTATTAGATGTGTAATCTCATGTTAGGTCAAGGGTTAAAAAACAAGTTAGACTTGTAATCCAGTTGGACCACCAAGGAGAATACTTGGGAGAGAGACGTCCACCCTTGATTTTTATAAAGTTTACCATGATGAATATATAAATCCGCTCTAATTGTTAGGTGCAACACCAAAATTTAGGCATGGGGGGCCCTAGAAATTAGGCCCATTCGTGATTCAGGTGGGCCACACCATGGAAAATAGTTTGAAGGGTGAGCATTATCCTATATATTGTTTACAACAGTGTGATCATTTTGAATCCTGGATGGAGGTGAGTTTGCGACCTATACCTAGCAAGGGGTGATGCACTTAATGGTCAGGATGGATTTCACGTAAACATCATGGGGAGGCCAACTCTATTTACCCACCCCGAGTCGCATTTAAGAAATCTACAATGATCATTACAATAATAAAGTTCCTAGTTGATTTTTATTTATTTATTTATTTTTGAAATAGGTACTAAGATATAAATTGTTATATTAATAAGGAAGCTATTTTAAAAAAAATAAAATTCCTTAATAGAAAATGACCAAACTAACTTCGAATTTTGTCATTACTTACGTGCATAACTCATTCAAATAGAGTCAGAATTATATAATATTGTACTTATTTGAAAGCTAACTGAATAGACTATCAAATGAAACCAATCTCATATCATTCAGACATTGTTTAATTCCTCAAAGGTGACCTACAAAAAAACTGCTGAAAATACAGAAAAAATAATTAAATATTTAATTAAACTCTAATAACTAACTACAAAAAATAAATCCTACAAATACAATTAATGACCATCTGATTGATTCTCTCATCCTCTTTAAGATGAAAAGATTACCCCAAATTCCCAATATTTGAAAACTCAGGTGGAAGAGACAATAAGAATTTAGTGGTTTTTGTATAATTTTAATATCGTTGAGTGATAAATCAGCTGGATATTTGGGATCAAGGCCAAACTAAGGATGGTTTACCTGAGGTTGAATTTCATGTTTGTTACATGGTTTCACGCTGTTGGAGAAAGTACTGCTTTGAGTCATACATGCATGAGGTGAGAATTTCCTTTTGTCCTTTCACTTCTATTCTCTATGTGACTGGTGCCCACTTTTCTCCTCACATGCTGTTGGGACCTGCTTGTGTGTTGAGTAAACTGTGGGGCTTATCGTGATGTGTGATGTATCTTATCCAAGCTGTCCATATATTTATTATTATTATTATTATTATTATTATTAATTTTTTTTCAGTTAATTTTAGGGCATGAACCCAAAATCAAAACATATCCAAAGCCCAAATGAACCATGCTACAGAAAACAATGGGATTTTAATGCCCACCGTTGAAAACTTGTTTGGGGCTACATATATAAGTTTTGATCAAGTTGATATTTGTGTTGTCCTTTCATTTATGTATGCGTAATCTTATGAACAGGTTGGATGGAAAATAAACATCATTAAGCCTTTTGAAGTTTTCAACCGTGGACATCATTATCCCTTAGTGTTTCCTTTGGTGTGTTCCACTTGAAATTTGTACATACTTCAATTTTGGGCTCATCCCCTAAAATGAGCCGGTAAGACGGGTGGATAAGGCACATACATCACCTGTGGGCCCCATAAAGTTTACTCAGTGCGCTATTATGCAATTTGTGTCCATTGTGCCAGCTCATATCAGCACATCATAAAAAATGAAGGGACATGTGGAAAGCCACATGATTGAAAACACATGGGATGGACCATCAAATTTATAAAATCCTTATATTTTCTTCTACGTATGTTAGGGCTGAAAGTCGGGCGGGGTGGGTTGGGTTGGGTCGAGTTGGTGCTCAACCCTAGCCCAATGCAACCCAACCTCGGGTCGGGAATTCTGAACCCAAGCCTAACCCAAGCGGGCTCGATCGGGTTAATCGGGTGGATACATGCTAATATTTTCATTATTACATTAGTCTATTATATTTCAATGTACTTCTTATTTTTTGTATATATGATTTTATTAATAATATATGTAGTTATTTATCATAAAGAATTTTATTTTTTCTAAACAAACAAGCTAAAATATAGGAAAACTACTCATTTAAAAGTCATTTTGTATAGCACACAATCTATTTGGGAGAGAGAAATCCGGTGTATCTTGTTAGCTTGAGTCATAAAAAATGACATGGACCAATGAGACCCAACGTCACTGGAATTTCCTATGCTTTTAACACAGACAATCCACACTTAATTATAATTTATAAGTAACTTATATATTGATCAGGTTCGGGTTGGGTCGGATCGGGTTGGGTCGGGTCGGGTCAGGCAACCCGAGGCCACAACCCAAGCCCGACTCAAGTTTTATCGGGTTAGTGTTGGTATATCCCAATCTCAATGCCAGACCCTATTGTAAATACAAATGTCTTAAATCTGAATGCGATCGCGCTACTCGACTGGTCGAGGGGTTGGCTTGACTGATCGAGGGTCCACTTGACCGGTCGAGGCCCGCTCGACTCGAAGTCCAACAAGGATGTTTTTTTTTTTTTTTTTTAAATGTCCAGGACGCTCGACTAGTCGAGGGTCGGGCTCGACCGGTCGAAGGGGTCCTTCGACCAGTAGAGGTCTTGGCTCAACTAATCGAGGGTTATGCAGCTCACGCGCGAACTACGTAAATTTGATGCGGTTTCTGGACTTTTCCAAAGGAGCTGTGTAAGTGGACTTTTCTAAACTATAAATAGGGGTCCCTAGGGCTATTTTAATGTATTCTAAGACTTTCTAAAAGTTTTCCAAGGGTTCTTAAAAGAGTTTCTAAAGGGTGTAGCAAGGGTGAGATTCAAGATTGTTCAAATCGGGTAAATCCTCTCTCTTTATAATTTCTATTTCATAGTGAATTTCTATCGCTTTGTGCCGTGGTTTTTTTCGGTAAAAGTTTTCCACATTAAATCTTTGTGCTCTCTTTTGATTACTTGTTGCTCTTGTATTGCTATCATAGATTTAGATATGCGTGATTATGCAGCACAAATCTCTGACAGACCCAGTATATATCCTGCCCGCCCAACCCAATGTAAGGTCGGTCGGGTTGAAACCGCCCAACTTTAAGCCCCATCGCATGTAGCATCACCCCTCATCTCCATCTCTCCACGTGCGTTGCACGTGCGACATCTTTTGTTTGGCATATCGCCCGCCACAAGCACGCAAAGTAACATTCCCAAAGCAAAGTATCGTCCCTAAAGCAAGAGGGGAATTATTTACACGGTCCCCATGCACCAGCTCTGACCGATCCATACCATTCACCTGTTTGACGATTATGTGCCTGCGATATTTCCCCCCAAAACCTCTCACATTAGAAACTGTGAGGCCCACCGTGATGTGTCTTACATCCACACCGGTCATACATTTTTACAGATCATTTTAGGCCATGATCATGAAAATGAAGTTGATTCAAATCTTAGGTGAACCACATCATAGGAAACAGTTGTGATTGAATCCCCACCATTAAAACTTCATGGGGGGCACCGGAATGTTTATATTCCATCAAACCTGTTGATAAGGTCAGAAAGACCTGGATGAAGAGACCACACAAATATCATCTTGATCCAAAACTTTTGTGCCCACAAAAAGTTTTTAATGGTCAATTAACCCCGACTGTTTCCTGGTTCACCTTAGATTTGGATTTGCTTCATTTTTTGGAAACTTTCACTAAAATTAATTTTCATAACGGATGGACGGCCTAGATATAAGTCACAAACATCACGGTGGGCCCCACAGTCAAATCTGGAAGAGCTGTATCACCTAATAAGCATGCAGCAGTTTCCATAAGTTCAACGGCCCAGATGAACGAATCTTAGTACTCACTTGTAAAGACGGGTTGGATTGGAACCTACAAATTGAAAAAGGCCCGCGAAAGTATCCACCAGAAAAAGCAGCAACGACCCAACAGCTGCAAACGAACAAGAAAGAGCACCGTCCATCCTTACCTGCTCAATCAATCTCTTCCGTCCATTGCTCAAGTGGGACCCACTTCCCATTACCCACCCTTAAAATCATCGACTACTCTGCAGCTACCAAACCCTTCAGAAGTTGCAGAGAGAGAGAGAGAGAGAGAGAGAGAGAGAGATGATTCAACTGCTTTTCTCGCTCCTATTTGCGGAAGCGGCTCTGGTTCTGCTACTCTTAGTAAAAACGCCTCTGCGTAAGCTGGTGATGATGGGCCTCGATCGGGCCAAGAGAGGCAGAGCCTCACTCATCTTGAAGACTGTGGGAGGGATCATCTTCGTCATCTTGGTTTCCACTGTTTACAGCATGGTGAAGATCCAACAGCGGTCCACCGAATTCGGTGCCGTCAATCCCACCGATCAGCTTCTCATGGCCCGCCATCTTCTAGAAGCATCTCTCATGGGTTCTTGCTCCTCTCTTCCTTTCAGCTCCTCTTCTTTATTTCTTTCCCATTCTCTTGTTTCTTTGAATTGAATTGAGTAGAATTTGGACGGTGTTGGTTAAATTTTTTTTTTTTGATCTGTATCTGTCTGCTACAACAATTTTGATATTTGATCTTACACAGACTCAATTTGGGAAATTCTGATATTATTAATTTCAGCATTGCGATCACCGTCCATCAATTGGGCCTCCTACCCAATCCCCCAACTGGTCCTAAGATGTCTCAATCAAGTCAATTGATTGGAGTTGCTTTTGGGTATTTTGCGGCGGGTCAGGTTGTCAGGGTCGTCGGGTTCGGTCCGGCGGGTCTGGTCATCAGGGTCCTTGCGTTGGGTTGGATTGGGAAGAATCACCTAAATTTTGAGCAGTACTGCTTTCTGGTGAACCAAAAGGTCACGTCTCTGTTGTTGCGCTCGTCCAATCGCTCATATATTCAATGAAAATTTTGACTTAATACGGGTTCCATTTCCACAAAAATCTCATATTAGGCTAATGTTGTATGGAGGGAATTATCTTAATAACAAGGGTTTGATGATTGTGTTTCTACATATTCCTTCTAACTAATGAGTATATTTCTGTAGGGTCTTCTACAAGCTTAATGAGAGTCTTCTATGTGCTTGTTCTATCCATATAGGGCCATACATTTTGATTGATGAGGATTCCATTTTAACGGTATCTAGTCGGTCGGTGGGTGTTGAGGGTCAAATATTGCATATTAGACCCCATTTATTACCTTGGTTTACGAGCATGATACTGTGTAACGCCCTGCTTTAATCATGTTTGTGATACAATGTGTATTTAGGAGCTTCGACTTTAAAAGAGTGCTAAAAGCAAGGATTTAACGCTCAGAATTCACCAAGGCGAGGGACGGACCCCAGGGGACCAAGATCAACGGATTTACACGCCACAGACCCACGAAAATCGAGAAACTGAAGCTCAAGTGGCCTGCAAGTCATCCAGAATGCAAGATCACAGGGTTTCCACCATCCGTTCAGTTCGAAACTTCATGCATGACCTGAGGACCATAATTTAACCGTACACGTAAAAAATCAGCCACTGGATCACTGTGGAAGAGGCTCAATTGCTAGATCAGCCCATATATTGTCAAACCGGGACCCACTTGATCACTGGATATGCTCCAGTTTTGGATTTAACATCTTAAAATAACTGAGGAAAGGAATGGACGGATTGGATGTTACATATACATCAAAGTGGGGCCCACCTCATGTACGCGAAGTGCACATAACACGGTGCACTCGCTGTGCACTGAATAAGTCAAGTCGGTCAGCGCAACGCTGACCGACGAGTTCTTGCGGAAACAAAAGACGTCACAGCGTCTTCTCATCCGAGCGCCGGACGATGCTTGTGGGTCCCACTCATCATGCGGTTCGAAGATCCGCACCGTCTATCAGGTTTCCAGAGGATGCATTATCCGAGCCTAGGTGACGGAAATCAAGAAGTCGTCATCGATCGGTTTTCAACTGTCCGAACAGATAACCAACGGTGCCATGCAAAATTCTTGTGGGCCACACCTAATCAATTCAAAACTATTCATATCCGAATGGTTTTCTGAGAGAAAACTGATGGACGGGTTGGATTTCTCTTCAAAACCCGATCAGGAACCCCACCAACACCTCAGCGGAAGAATTTTCGCGACTCTGTTTCGCACAGAGACTTGCAGACGAGCCTGGTGGGCCAGCATCTGGATCTCCAGTGGTTGATCCGGGCCGTCTATCTTGTTCAAGAATCGTTTTTAATCCTAAAACACAAACTTTGGAGGATTCATGTAAGACGTAGCATGCACAGCCATAGGCACAAGGGAAACCGCTGCTTTTAAACTAGAAGATCTTGGTTGTTCCGGGCCATTCTCTGGTTTGATCAAGACCACCTAAATTTCCTTCAAGGGGCAAACGACCGTCGCCAAGGAGCCTGAATGGGTCAGATCCCACAACAGGAGCAGTGTTTGTGAATTTAGGTGGGCCACACGAATTCACTAGGCAGGGACTGCGTAATAGCTTCTTAACTGCGTAAATTGACTTACGCAGGGACAGCGAAAGCTCTTCACCGACTTGAATCCTACACCAGCAGACCTCCACCGTATATAAAAGAGAGAAGAGAACGTGGGGAGGGGGAGCTGTGGAGGCTAGACGTGGGCAGAGGAGGTAGGAGGAGAGTAGAGTTAGTTAATTTTTCTTTCTTTTATTCTTTTTCTTTTTGTTTATTTTAATAAGGGATTCAGCCCATCCATGACGGACTAAACCCTCTTAGCTAGGGCTAAGGGGTGAAGCTTGTAGCGTGATGGGGGAACCTTTGCTTGTGCCTTTTTATTTAAATTGAACTGATAATGATTTAGTTTATTTAAAGGAATGTTTTTAGTTTTTAATGGCCTGTTGTGACTGAAATCACAATGGGTCTGCAATAGCTTTGATCATGTTCTTTTCCTTTTATGTTCATGACGTCAGGAAGCCCTGTTGTTCACCATCGTCTCCTGGGCATGGTTGAATGTCGGTACCCTTCCTAACCTTCATAAACATGTTGACTGGTTGATAATTAGTTTAATTCTGTTGTTTGCTTTGTCTCCTGGGCATGGTTTGGTGATGGAATCCATTCTAATTCATATACCTCTCATCTCTTGAAAACTATATCAACGACAGTTCAGTTAATTTCCCTGATCTCTACAAGTGGATCCTCTGAATCCCTAGTGTTCCTTCTCTGAATTTCTCTTCAGTTTTAGATTGTTATTTCACCATTATTCATCAAATCACACTTGATTTAGATTTCATCTCATCCTAGTTCTAGTTCTAGTTAGTTTCAGATTACGTACAGGTTTCAGTCCCTGTGGATTCGACTTCGGTCTTACCGAGTTTATTACTACATCACAACCTTATACTTGGGGAGTGAACAAGTTTTTGCGCCGTTGCCGGGGGGATGACGGTTACGCTTTCTGAGATTAACTAGTTTTAGGATTAGTTTAAATTAAGATTTTTATTTTATTTTTTTAGTTAGAATTTTTATTGTTTTCTATTTTTAGAAACTAACCAATCTTCTCATTTTGTAGGATCTGAGATAAGTTTCCAAATTGTAATTTCTTTTTAATTTCTCTACTTTTTCTACTTTTAGAATTAGGATTTATTTTAGAAATTTTCTATTTCTAGGCTTTTATTTATTTTAGAATTTTTTTTTTCCTTTTAGAAACTAACATTACTTTCCATTTTAGGATTAGGATTTCTAATTTAGAACTTTCTAACTTTAGGCTTAGAACTTTCCTAATTATTTTTTTAGAATTTATTTTTTTTTATTTTTAGGAACTAATTTATTTTTAGAACTTTCCTCTTTGTTTTTAGAAACTAGGTTAGTTATTTCCCTTTTAGAGACTTTTTTTTAATTTTAGAAAACTAACTCATCTTTCCTTTATTTTATTTTTAGAAACTTTCCTTTTTAGGAATTAGTTTATTTTTAGAAATTTTCTAATTCTAGTATTTTTCTATTTTTAAGAACTAGTTTATTTTTAGAAACTTTCTTATTCTAGGTATTCTTTTTAGAAATTAACTCAGCTTCTAGATTTAGGGAACTTTCCTTTTTAGAAACTTTCTATTTCAATTGTAGGAATTTTCTACTTTAGACTTTCTATTTTAGAAACTAATCTCTTTTGTTTCCTTTTGCAGGATCTTAACATAGGAATTTCTAACTGGCTAACTTCCTTCTAACTTCTCCTCTACCTACTTTCCATACTGCTATAGGACCTTTTCTTCTATTTCTTAGGATTAGAATCAGAGTTGGGGACTCATCATGTATATGCACGAGTGGGAACGTCAGTATGCTGAGAAGAATAATTTATATTTGGGATGATAATGATGATAGAAATCAACCTATGTCTCAGAATTTTCCTGAAACAATCATCGAGAAACCGACCAGAGTATAACGCTTCATCGGTTAAGAAATCCTTACGCGATCATATGCAGGGAATAATTACACCCCACGGATTAACAAGACTGTACGTGAGTGTTGGGGTTATCATAACTATGGGAGTGAGAATTATTATCACTCATCTGAGAAAAAGAAAACAATGCGTGACTATATTATGAGTGATAATTGTATTACCAACCATCAGATTCTCCCACACACATGATCCGTACGACTTTAATCAGTGGAACCATCAATGTCGGAAAGATGAACCAACAATATGTTGTAACGATTATTCTCTTGGATCTCATACCTTTGAGATCCAACCAGAAACGATCTAAGAGGATTCATGTTTTAATCTAGAACAATTCAACCCAACATGTTGCGAAAATGATGTAATCATTAGAGGCGATTGAATCGCACTTCAATAAGAGGAACAAGGCTAGTTCACCCCAGCCCACAGCCCAATCCAGAAATACAATGCGAGGAAAGTGATCCTCACTCGCTTTTGACAAAATCTGGAATTTGGAATGAGGAGTTGGATTTCATTAATGAGCATATGGTTCACTTTCCCGATGAGTCGATCTCAATGATGGTCCAAAGGAATGATGAAGAGACATGGGTGTCTTTCAAATACAATGATGATGACACACCTTCCTTACTTGACACAAATGATTTTAATGATGAGGTAGAGGTTAGTTCATTCGAACCTCAACCGAATTTAGGAATAAATTGTGAGAAAAGCAATCCCATCTCAAGTGTGTACTGCACTGAATTGGAAGCTGAGAAGTATTGGGATGAGATTCATGAGAGCACAACCAAATTCCCCTGGAATCAATCTCAAGTATGGTCCAGGTCAATGCTCAAGAAGCACACGAAGTGATCGGTCATACTGAGCTACTCCACTCACCTAACATGTCCGATTTAAAAGTGGAAGATGAGCTCATTAGAAACCGACCCTTCCAACTTCTGTGAGACATGTTTGGACCACTCTCTTGAATGAAGGATAATGTGATTCGGGAGAAGGACGAGCTGCTCGCTACGACTCTGAATTTGAAACCACTCGATTGAGACCACCATCTGAGCTGTACACGTCTGACAGTTCAACGCCTCGATTGAGTAGTTTCAATGAACAAAGTGATCCCATCGATGCTCCCCCTATTGATCTTCAATATGTCTGTGCAGGGCTGGAGCAAGAGGAGAGAGCATATCTCATATACTTTTAAGGGCAAGGGAGTCCTTGAGCATCTCATTACAGACTTCAATGAGGAAAAATAAGTCACTCTCAGCTGAAATTTCGACTCTTTTGATAATTGCTGGGCACACTTCGCAAAGTCAAACGATCCCATGTCAAAAGATAAAGTGGATGCCTTGCAAGACAACATCTCGGTAGTTATCACTGACCGAGAGAACCCTTATTTTGAAGCCCCTTCTTCCCCTGATCCTAAACATCTACCATTAAAGGAGGAGGAGCTGAAAATTGAACCGAAGTTTGACACTTCGAAATGTGTTGAGGCTACATCACTTTTTGCGAAGTTTTCTAAACTTTATCTACTTGTAGTCTCTGATTCACCATGGGATACTAACGTTGAAACTTCTTCTGTCACAGGTGAATCGTACATACTCTGGTTACCTCAAGCAATGTAATGGAAAATTTCTTATGAGGTACATAAGTCTCTCTGGAAAGTCATGCTTCAGGGCACCCAAGCCTTTTGCAAAAAGGGCTTTTGGATGATATTGTTGAGGAACTTACTGAGAAACTTATCAAGATACTGGCCAGAAGATGAACCTTGCAGCATGAGTAGTTAGTTCAATGTTTGTGGGTAACATTGCTGTAAACCCTCACGAGACTACAACTAGTCCACTAGGGGCAACCTAGGGGTTTAAAGGCTTGTTGATACGCTAAATGCAATCGAGAGCACCTGCGAAAGTGGTATAGGTAGGATCCTCTTTCGTAATTTTATTTTACTTTAGTTGATTTCTCTCTTGTGCTGACCTGCTCTTATACTGATATCTAGAAACTCTCTCTCGATTCTTCATTCAGGTACGATCTTTCCATCACTTTTTCTTTACTTTCGTTGTCCCATACGCATTGCAAGTTCATATCTTTTACATTGAGGACAATGTAGATTTTTGGTTGGGGGTGGGAGATTAGGTTTCCTAATCAGTGTTTTCTTGGTCTTGAACAAAAATTGTGAAAATTTTTAATTTTTCTAGCATTTCTTGTGAATTCGAAGTGATCTTGACAGCCATCTAAGGCACTTAGAATTTCAAGATACGTGATGTTGGTAATCTATGACTCTTGGATTCAGTATTTGTTAAATTTCACAGTTAAGGTTGAACTGTTAATCCAGAATTAGAAGTTGTAAACATTGATTGAGTCATGATTTCACATGTCACATCTCGCTTTCACATTAAGGTTTCAGTTCGATATTGAATTGTAACTTAGGTGATCATTAAGCATGTAAGGAACCAGCTGAGAAAATTTGCCCGTCATGATCAATTGAAAAAAAAAAAAAAAAAAACCAGATACCTTTGGAAAGGGTTGGGTGAATAATCTTCACCATAGGTTTGCTCCCTATAGGTGTAGATTTGATTCTCCATGGATGATAGGTGAAAAGGGTTGGGTGTACAGTCGTCACCATAGGTTTGCTCCTTATAGGTGAGGATTTGTTTCCCCTTCTTGGTATTACTTTTAAATGGAAAAATTAAAAGCTAGAAGAATGAAAAGATGATCTATGAGACAAGTTTTGGTTTAGGGTATGGTTATCCTGAATGCTCATTCGAACATCAGTGTTAGCATGGAAATTAACGATTGGATCTCTTAATGATGATAAGCCGGGTTTACACTATACACCCATGAACTCAATGTTTAGATCTTTCTAATTGATGGATTAATACTCTGAGCCTGACTATGGAATCTACCATGTGCATAAGTTCAGGAGAAGGTAAGGCCCAACATTCATGAATCTTAGAACTCTAGGATCTGGATGGTTTTTCAAAAATCACTCAAGTTCATAGAAATTGTCCTGTAATTCTCAACTTATTTTTTTTGCATAATTTACTCGAGATTAGCAAAATGCTGGTTGGGGGTTGTGTTGAGGGTCAAATATTGCATATTAGACCCCATTTATTACCTGGGTTTACGAGCATGATACTGTGTAACGCTCTGCTTTAATCATGTTTGTGATACAATGTGTATTTAGGAGCTTCGACTTCAAAAGAGTGCTAAAAGCAAGGATTTAACGCTCAGAATTCACCAAGGCGAGGGATGGACCCCAGGGGACCAAGATCAACGGATTTACACGCCACAAACCCACGAAAATCGAGAAAACTGAAGCTCAAGTGACCTGCAAGTCATCCAGAATGCAAGATCACAAGGTTTCCACCATCCGTTCAGCTCGAAACTTCATGCATGGCTTGAGGACCAGAATTTAACCGTACACGTAAAAAATCAGTCACTGGATTACTGTGGAAGAGGCCCAATTGCTAGATCAGCCCATATATTGTCAAACCGGGACCCACTTGATCACTGGATATGCTCCAGTTTTGGATTTAACATCTTAAAATAACTGAGGAAAGAATGGACGGATTGGATGTTACATATACATCAAAGTGGGGCCCACCTCATGTACGCGAAGTGCACATAACACGGTGCACTCGCTGTGCACTGAATAAGTCAAGTCGGTCAGCGCAACGCTGACCGACGAGTTCTTGCGGAAACAAAAGACGTCACACGTCTTCTCATCCGAGCGCCGGACGATGCTTGTGGGTCCCACTCATCATGCGGTTCAAAGATCCTCACCGTCTATTAGGTTTCCAGAGGATGCATTATCCGAGCCTAGGTGACGGAAATCAAGAAGTCGTCATCGATCGGTTTTCAACTGTCCGAACAGATAACCAACGGTGCCATGCAAAATTCTTGTGGGCCACACCTAATCAATTCAAAACTATTCATATCCGAATGGTTTTCTGAGAGAAAACTGATGGACGGGTTGGATTTCTCTTCAAAACCCGATCAGGAGCCCCACCAACACCTCAGCGGAAGAATTTCCGCGACTCTGTTTTGCACAGAGACTTGCGGACGAGCCTGGTGGGCCAGCATCTGGATCTCCAGTGGTTGATCCGGGCCGTCTATCTTGTTCAAAGAATCGTTTAATCCTAAAACACAAACTTTGGAGGATTCATGCAAGACGTAGCATGCACAGCCACAGGCACAAGGGAAACTGCTGCTTTTAAACTAGAAGATCTTGGTTGTTCGGGCCATTCTCTGGTGTGATCAAGACCACCTAAATTCCTTCAAGGGGCAAACGACCGTCGCCAAGGAGCCTGAATGGGTCAGATCCCACAACAGGAGTAGTGTTTGTGAATTTAGGTGGGCCACACGAATTCACTAGGCAGGGACTGCGAATAGCTTCTTAACTGAGTAAATTGACTTACGCAGGGACAGCGAAAGCTCTTCACCGACTTGAATCCTACACCAGCAGACCTCCACCGTATATAAAAGAGAGAGAAGAGAACGTGGGGGAGGGGAGCTGTGGAGGCTAGACGTGGGCAGAGGAGGCAGGAGGAGAGAGTAGTTGAGTTAGTTAATTTTTCTTTCTTTTATTCTTTTTCTTTTGTTTATTTTAATAAGGGATTCAGCCCATCCATGACGGGCTAAACCCTCTTAGCTAGGGCTAAGGGGTGAAGCTTGTAGCGTGATGGGGGAACCTTTGCTTGTGCCTTTTATTTAAATTGAACTGATAATGATTTAGTTTATTTAAAGGAATGTTTTAGTTTTTAATGGCCTGTTGTGACTGAAATCACAATGGGTCTGCAATAGCTTTGATCATGTTCTTTTCCTTTTATGTTCATGACGTCAGGAAGCCCTGTTGTTCACCATCGTCTCCTGGGCATGGTTGGATGTCGGTACCCTTCCTAACCTTCATAAACATGTTGATTGGTTGATAATTAGTTTAATTCTGTTGTTTGCTTTGTCTCCTGGGCATGGTTTGGTGATGGAATCCATTCTAATTCATATATCTCTCATCTCTTGAAAACTATATCAACGACAGTTCAGTTAATTTCCCTGATTTTTAATCCAGGCATAAGATCTCCCTGATCTCTACAAGTGGATCCTCTGAATCCCTAGTGTTCCTTCTCTGAATTTCTCTTCAGTTTTAGATTGTTATTTCACCATTATTCCTCAAATCACACTCGATTTAGATTTCATCTCATCCTAGTTCTAGTTCTAGTTAGTTTCAGATTACGTACAGGTTTCAGTCCCTGTGGATTCGACCTCGGTCTTACCGAGTTTATTACTACATCACAACCCTATACTTGGGGAGTGAACAGGTAGCCAAAGCTTTTGGGGATTCTTTGGGCATTATTGGAAGTCGTGTTGTTGGTAAACATTTGCAGTGAAGCCAATGTGATGGCTTACAGTGTTTCATAAAAGAGTTTTGAGACTCTTGATGTCAATGAACTGGTCAATGGTTTGAAAGAAATAGCATGCTCCTTTCTTTGGAGCAACCAAAATGCATGTTGTCTTCTTAAAATCGCGCACACCCATTCCCATTTCGAAGACGTTGGATAGTTAGTCAGTCTCTAAATTTTAGAGATACTCAATTCGACAAAAAAATATAAAGATTAAAAAGAAAAAGATGATTTGATGACAATGATGATGATGATGATGATAATGATAAGGTAATTGAGATTTTTGTTCCTGCCCCGTTTGACAAAAACACCATTTTTTAGAGTGGCTGCTAATGAACAGAAACAAAGGAAAAAAAGATTGCACATGCACCTATCTTCTACCGTATATGATAATAGATGTGTAAGGACTTGTCATATACATGAAACAAAGACAGACCCACATTTAAGAAGATTCAGGGTGTGATGAAAAGTGCCCGTTTGGATCTTAAGTTGCTTAAGATAAGTTACTTATGCTACAAGTAACTTATCTTAGTGTCTACTTATTAAGAAGATAAGTATGTTTGGTAAACAACCTACTCATCATCTTCTCCTCTTTGGTCTTTTGTATGCCTCTCTTCAGCAACTTATGAAAAGTAGAAAGGCTAAAAAAAACTGTAGTGATTAAGTACTTTTAAGTAAAAAAGTTACTTATAACTAATCATAAACCAAACTTATCTGAAATGAGTTACTTATCTACTGCTGTAAGTAGAAAAAGTAACTTATTTGGTGGCATCCAAACTGTCCCTAAGTGTTAGTTGAATGTAAGATACGAACTAGCCCTTCATCTCCTCTCAATCCCACACATGGAAGGGTCACTGAAGTCAGAATAAAAAGCTATTTAGTTGCAGCCCATATGAATCTGAATACAAATTTGGTGAACTTCCTGCAGGTTACTCCCTATTTCTTGGACTAATAAGCGACCGGTTACACCATTATATCAGAGAACTGCGAGCGATGCGAAAGAGCATGGAGGCTATGAAGAAGCAGAACAGAGGGTTTGAAGATCGAAAAAGTGGGAGTTCGGAGAGTTCGGAGGAGTCAAAAGCACTGGAGGAAGAAATTGAAACTAGGATGAAAGTAAAGAAACTCCAATCAGAAGCCACGTTGAAGAAGAGAGATGTCTAGGCCACCGAATCTGTTGCGGCGGCTCTGCCGAAGCAGTCGGAAGGGTTCCTTTTTGAATACGATCACTTACTGGAGGATAACAAAAAACGTTCATAACCACTTACAGTCGACTGAGCATTCCGGTATCAAGAAGGAAATGTAAGACTGCTTCAATCCATATTCTTTTTTGTCAGTATTGTGGACAGACATTTCTGTTTAGTAACTAAGGGATTTTATTTGGAGGCAACCTTATGATACAGGCTGGATTGCTTCAATCCTTCAATGCCCATTTAACTGTGTTGTAGGTTTGAGGAGGTGAAAACCTAGTATCGTGTAATGCACTGTGCTGTGGTGTCTGAACCAATGCAGAATGGAATTCTGGGTTCTATTGGTTGATTCCCCATGTTGAATATACAGATAACCTAACTCTTAACAACCACTAGCTCACCATTGGGTGAACCAAACTGTTTTGTTTGGCCTCATATTGGGACACAAAAATCTCTATCATTTGGCAATCCTAACCATCTGAATAGTTGATGTAGAGCAGGTCGCAGACACTTTCATGGCAAAGATGGACCGGAGAAGGCCCGATCGGAGGCGGAAATGATCCGGACCGTCAAAATCCTAAATCAGTCATATCTCGCAAACCGGGATGAGTTTTTCGACATATTATATATGATTTTAGGTAGGAGAACCTACTTAAGCCAACCAACCCCGCTATGCCGGATTTACGAGATTCCATCAGCTCGATGGTCAAAAGTCCCGTTTAGTTTCGTTTTTGCTATAAATAATAAGTTTTAATTTGAGTAAAACTTTTCATCTTTGAGTTGTTGACGTAGGGGAGAACGTGAGGTCGAGCACCGTCTTCCTCAAGAGGATAACTATTCCGAATCCACGGAACTTCTCTGGACTCTCACAGAGACTTTCTCGAATCCACGAAAAAGAGAGCAGGAAAATAGAAATAAATTCTAATAAATTTGAAATAGATTTAATAAAAATAAACAAGTTCACAACCCTTTAAATAAGGGTACTAAGCAATGGGGAAAGAAATCATAATCAAACTACAACTAAAACTCCTAGAATTCGCGACTACTATAAATAGTAAACTTACTATTATAGACGGTCGTGATGTCTACTAGTGTGCAAGGTTTTCGGCCAACAATAGTAAGTGTCCTATTTGGCTTCACCAAACCGTTCCCCTAATTATTCTCAGCTCTTTTCATGTTGGGCGCAACTCCTAAAACCCGATGGATGAAGAGTTATAGTCAAACTAAAACTTACTATTTATAGTAAAAACGAAATTGAAATAGGGAAACGACCGTCGAATCAGGGGTTTCTCGCAATTTCGAGTATCGCAACCCGGCATAGCAGGGTTGGTTGGCTAAAGTAGCTCGTTCTACCCCAAAATCATATATTTTACGTCGGCTAACTCATCCCAGATTGCGAGATACGCCTGATTGAAGGTCTGATGGTCCAGATCACTTCTGTCGCCGACCGGGCCTTTTCTGATCCATCTTTGCCATGTAACTGTCCGCGACCCGCTCTACATCAGTCTCCTCCACTTCAAAAGAACTCGTCCTCGAGTTATCATTATGCGCTGGTTCATGATACTCGGTCAGGTCCGCGACATTGAAAGTCCGTGAGATCGCCATATCATCTGGAAGATCAACGACATAAGCATTGTCATTGATCTTTCAGATGATTGGTACCGGTCCAATCTTTTATTCTTCAACTTGTTGTACGTTCCGGTCGTAAATCTTTCTTTGCGCAGATGGACCATTACTTGGTTGCCCACCTCGAATACTTTCTGTCGCCGATGCTTGTCCGCTTGCTCCTTGTACTTTTCGTTCGAGGCATGTAGCTTGTTCTGTACCTCCGTATGAATGCCCATGATTTTGTCTGCCATATGTTCTGCTGCAATGCTCATGCCTGAGAGCTTGGCAGAGGAGACCAAGTCTAGTGTGTGGCGAGGTACTCGTCCGTAAATAACCTGGAACGGGGATTTCCCGTTGAGCGGTTCACCATGTTATTGAATGCAAACTTCGCTTGAGACAAAGTCAAATTCCATTACTTCGGTTTTTCTCCTGAAATACATCGAAGGAGGTTTCCCAACGTGCGATTCATAACCTCAGTTTGATCGTCAATCTGTGGGTGGTACGCGCTGCTGAACTGAAGGCGTGTATTGAATCGAGTCCACAAAGTCCGCCAAAAGTGACTTATGAACTTCATGTCACGGTCGGAAGTAATAGTCTTGGGAACCCCGTGTAGTCGCACAATTTCTCTGAAGAATAGATTCGCCACGTGTGTTGTATCGAGAGTCTTCTTACATAGAATAAAGTGCGTCATCTTGAAAAAACGATCTACTATCACGAACACCGAATCTATGCCGCGTTGTGTTCGCGGGAGACTAAGCACAAAGTCCATAGATAAATCCTCCCTAAGGCCGTCAGGTATGGGTAACGGGGTGTAGAGGCTCATATTATGAGATTGCCCCTTGGAAGTCTGACAAATATAACAGCGTTGGACTGCTTTTCCCACATCACGTACCAATTGCGGTCAGTAATACCGTTCTTCCACAAGAGCTCGCGTTTTATCTCGCCTAAGGTGTCCACTGAGGCCACCTCCATGTAGCTCTTGGATTATCTGTTCCCTTAGCGAACTCTTTGCGATACATAGTCAATTTCCCTTGAAAAGGAACCCGTCTTGTATATGTAAGTCACCGGGGTGACCTTCCTGACATCTAACCCATGCGTCCTTGAAGTCGTTGTCGTCGGCATATGTCTTTGAGGCAATCGAACCCGACAACTTCATTGCTCATAGTAACTAGTAAAGTAGCACGGCGACTCAGCGCATCGGCTACTTTGTTCTGTTGCCCTGACTTATGCTTTAGCACGAATGTGAATTCTTGTAAAAACGAGATCCTTCTAGCAGCATGCACACGGTAATGTTAGCTTGACTATTAATAAATTTGAGGGCTTAATGGTCCGTGTAAAGTATGAATTCTTTTGAATCAAATAATGTCGCCAGTGTCGCAGTGCCTGGACCACCGCGTACAAACTCGATCTCATATGTAGAACCTTCTTACGTGTATCACTAAGTTTCTCACTGTAGAAGGCTATCGGCCTACCTTTTTAAGACAAAAC
>JAJHSJ010002068.1:0-52798 GCA_021015155.1 Magnolia officinalis | reverse complement strand
AAAACAATGGTCCATCCATGTCTAGATCACCTAACCATAGCCCCATATGTACAAGCCTCATGTAAAATGGGGTTGTGCCATTGAATGAGAACAGTCAATGGTCCGAATCCACAAACAAATGCTCATTAATCAGAGGTAAAGATTGTTAAATCAATCTGAATTTGAATGTTGACCTATCTAAATCAAAGTGGGGTCCAGTAAACAATGCCAGTTCATTTCTCATGCCATTTGGGAATCTACAGGGACCATTGGGCAATGCTCCCAATATGTTTATTCATAATGATGCCCTTGAGACCTTAGCATTTCATGGAGAAAAAAGAAAAAAACTACATGAATATGTTGATCATGTAGAAAGCACATGAAGATCCATATATTCAGGAGAATATTTAACACAATGGGGACTTGCATTCAATAACAATGGAACAATGTGCCTTTTCTAAGGGAAGAGATCCCAATATATGTGTACTCAAGTGGGTTCAGGTGCATGTATGAACTTCCAAATTCAAATGTAACTTCTAGCAAAATCTAGTGAATATGAATTCAGTGTAGAGAGTAGATATAAAAGGTAATAGTGGACCATTGACCTTTCTTTGAAGGCCATAAATGAGGAAAGTGGGGTTAGAATCAGCATTAGTGCAAGCACAATCCAAACACAAAATAGACCAAGTCCTCTAGGCACAGCCAAATACAGTTAGAAGTTAAGCAATTTAAGGCCTATACATGAGGCATACAAGGATGTCAACAGATCAGGTCCTATAATCCCCATACCAAAGTAACACGTCCGAGCCTTGTCGTGTCACTTGCAATAGCTGCACATCAAGAATGTCGTTCTCGAAAACATAGTTTTCTCATGTGAGAATCTGCAAATACAGAAGGAAAAAAAAAAAAAAAAAAAGCGGGATCATGTATCCCCTTGTTTTAAATTATGATGATGGTCCACTAACAAAAATGTTTAGAGTGCCAAGATTGGAATGATTTGTAGACTTTGATAGAATGATAATTCTAGCGCATTGCCTAGCAATAAAATATTAAAATTCTTCTGAATTAATTATGTAGAAGGTCTTGACTGTTAGGAACATGGCTTTATGGTAAGATGATGCGATAATCCATCTGATTTGCCCCACCATGGATATTTGGCTTCATGGTCAGATGATTTGGACAGTCCGGCTAATTTGCACCAACAGAGATAGCTGTCAGTCCGGCTAATTTGTCAAGCAATGGATTTCCCACTTGAAAGGAATTTGTTTACATTCTGTTTGCATTTGTAATGTGCAAAATGGAGATTTCTGATCTGGTTAGCCATAACAAAGCATTTGCCCATTTACCCTCACCTATTTGAATCGACTAATACTCGTTCCTGCTCCCTGTGCATCAATTGGTCCCCATGGTCTGTATAGATGAGTTGGAACAATTTTGCAGCCCTGAGATAAAAATAGATCCACTAAACATAATATAGTAACAAAACACAGTAGCCACCTACATAAGTTTGCCATTTCTTTCATGAAACCTTGCCAACAAATTTAGGCAAGGAAATCTTCACGGTTGGACCCATCTTATGGACAGAGCTTGCATCTCGCTTCTATGTACCAAGGCATCATGATTTAAGATCAGAATCATCCCACCCTTGAGAAGTTCAACATGAGGAAAATGATACTTCAAAATCCAACCCCGGATTTCTCAATCCGGGACTCATAAAAATTCAGCAGGTCCATATCAGCAAAGAAACCCAAATAAACATCCAGCTAATCACTATAATTGCAGTCAGTGTTTTAAATAGTGGTAGCGTATTGCGTAGCGTTCAACCCTCCGTAGCGTGTAGCGAAATAGCGTAGCGTGTAGCGTAAGCTACACAATACTTCTATTTTTTAATTTAAAAAATATTATATATATATATATGATAAATATTAAATAGTAAGAAAAAACAAAATATTTTGGCATTTTGAGTTAGCAATTACAGTTCATAATTTAATTGGTAAATTTTAAGTTAATACATGTCTTGTGTACAATTTTTTAAGGGCCCGAATTAGGTAGGACTCAGATTGTGAAGGTGTAGCACACGAGTGTCAAAGTTTTTTTCGGACACCACTCGTGATGAATGTGTTATATCCACACCGTCCATCCATTTTGCCAAATAATTTTAGGGCATGAGCCAAAAATGAGGTAGATCCAAAGCTCAGGTGGACCGCACCATAGGAAACAATGATAATTTAAACGACTATCATTAAAAATTTATCGGGGCTACAAAAGTTTTAGATCAAGCTGACATGTGTGTTTTCCCTTCATCCACGTTAGTGTGACCCTATTAAAGGTTAGATGGAAAAATAAACATTACAGTGGACCCTAAGAAATTTTTAATGGTGAGCATTTTATAACCATTGTTCCTATGTGGGTCACCTGAGATTTGGATCTTACTAATTTTTGAATCATAATCTAAAATGATGTGGCAAAATGGATGGACGGCATGGATAAAATACATACAATATAGTGGGGCCCATGTAGCACGTGTACATTTATTAAATGTTTTGCAACATGTTGCGTAATGCGTACCAGTCCATTCATTTGACGCAAGCAAGTCCTGTGGGTGATCATGAGGTATGTGTTATATCTAAACCGTCTATTCATTTGAAGAGCTGTCTTAAGGCTTGACACGAAAAATAATACAGATCTAATTATCAAGTGGACCACACTGCAAAAAGCAGTGGGGGATTGAATGTCTACCATGAAACCCTTTTGGGATCACAGAACTTCGGGATCAATATGAAATTTGTTTTGACTCTTCATTCAGGTCTTTTTGACCTTTTGAACAGATTGGATGGAAATTAACGTTATGGTGGGCCTACGAATTTTTTAACGGTAAAAAAAATCATCATCTCGCTGCTATTTTTGGTGTGTGGTCCAGACGATCTTTGGATATGATTCATTTTTTGGCTAATGCTCTAAAATGATATTTAACAATAGATGAACGGTGTAGATATAATAAATACATCGTTGTGGAGCCCATGTAACTTTGATCTCCTTTGAACCGTTCGTACAACTCGGAGCTCGAGGAGTGTCAGCGCTCGTCTTAGCATGACACGTACCTGTAGCAGCTACATAATTGGTGTGTGGTACACCAGCAAATCTGCTTCTAGGTGTAGTTTAGTTTTAGACCCAACCTCGTTCAAACTCCATCTCAAACAATAATACTCACGTAATAAATCATCTATCATGTAATTTATAGTGAATAATCATTACAAATAAAAAAATTAAACATGATTTTTATAGATCAAAACAAACATTACAACAATCATAGAAAACAATGCATAATTAAGAAGAGAAACATGTTATTATTGAAGAAAAGCATTAAGGGATTCCTCACCTTTGCCTATTAGAAACCCTAGGTTGGATTAGAGGGAAGGAGGATGCATCCACATGTCCAAGTGTTGGTGGAGAACACACGTACAAGGTGGAGAAGGTGGATGGACGGCCAAGGTGGGCATCACTCACTCTCTCTCACTCTCTTCTTCTTCTTCTCTCTCTCTATGGTAGGCATGGAAGGCTAGGGTTAGAATGGGCTAGGACATGCAGTGAAAGAAATTATAGGAAAAGAGGGGGTGTACACAAGTTTGTATAAGGGGTTAGGCATCCGCACTTGTAAGAATGCAAGAACGGGCCACACTTTGGTGTAGGTGCTGATATGTTTAGAAATCCACTCTGGTCATTTGATTTAGTATGAAAAATAGAGTCAGGATATGTAATTTACTAGGTGGTCCACTACTCACAATTGATGATCTTGAAAGGGGCTTAATGGAAGGTCATGGTGCATTGATTGGGTCAACTCTTTCTACCAAAATTCATAGTCTAGCTAGAAAAGTCATCACTCAAGATTACATCCATGATGAATGGTGGGAACATAGTTAACTTAGGGCCCACTCCATTAGAATTAGGTTTATTTCTCTTTAGCTTGGATTAGAAAACTAGTTACTACTTTTTCGCATGTTATAACTTGGATGATTAGATCTCTCACTTGGTTCATGATCTTTGAGATCTAAGATGCTCATTATATAGGGAATGATTGACTAAAAATAATGGTTGAGTTTTTCCTCATGAGTGTATAGATTAGTTTCTCAATTGGACACCCCCATTGGCCTATGGGTTAAATTCTTGATTAATGGTTGATCGAAATTATATATGTATTCCCACTTTGGGGCCTTCTAGGATTTTTTTATGAAGGATATAAAACTATAGAAACAATGAGATTTAACAAATCTTTAAGGTGTATGCCTTGATTTGATCATAGGACACTCAGGTGGGCCAAAAAGGACTTGATCTTGATTAAGGGTCCGCGCATGATGATCAAGGTCCAAAATTGAAGAAAATGCATTGTCATGATAGGCAAACAATTGGAAAATTTTGGTGGTAGATCGATGGTGGGAAAGGCCTAAATTTGATATCCAACCTGGCTTTAAGGTGATCATCATTCGATGGCGTGGGATTATAAATCGGGGTCCAAATTTTGTATATTCTCATAATCATATGTGGCCAAAGTGTGGTCAAAATTAGGATTGTGATTCGAGTCAATTGAAAGGCTTATCTCATGTAATTTGGGAAAATTTGGAAAACTTGGTTATTTCAAAAAACATGGTAACTTTGAGCTTAAGAAAAATGCTTATCAATGTGAGACACTCATATCACACATTCAGTCCATGTGATGGGTGATCCAATTCACTCATATAAAGGAAAATGTTTAACTATGACTAGCCATTAACTTTCCTCACTCGATGAACACTAAAATCATGGGTTAAAGGGTTGATTAGGAAATTTGGTTACTTATACTATGATCCAAGGGCTGAAAATTGATAAGTATGGTTCATTTATGATAGAAACCCATGAGATAAAATATCAGGTCGAACGGATCATGGAAACCATGTAATCTAGAAATTAAGGGTCTAGGTTAATTGCATTTTCATAATTATTTATCAATTGAGATTTTTTGAAAAATCTAATGGTTCTACATAATTCTAGGCATGTTTCTAAGAAAATCTTACAAAAAGAACCCCATCTAAATCATTACGGATAAAGAACTATTCATGAAACAAGTTAATTAACCAAGGGAAATACACATAACAACATGCTGAACTTGACCTAAAACGATAACATCCGGCATATTACAATCCACCCCACTTAAAAATAAACTTCGTCTCCAAAGTTTACTTAAGGTGCAATGTCAAGAAGCTGAGGGTATTTCTCTTTCATATCATTCTCATTCCCACACATCGCTTGCTCTTTTCATGGTCACTTCTCCCTCCACAATAAGATGAGATATGACTGATGCACCGGCACCGGAGGTACCTGGGATTTTCTCACTAATCATTTATAAATCAAAAGATAATAATGGTAAAGTAAGATCAGGGCTTTTACAAGCCATGATTCCTAAAAAAGTGTCACCCAACTGAAACCTTACCAATGCATCCATTGGATTTTTACCAGCGAATGTGGATCAGATGGCTCATCCATCCACTCACAGGCTAAAACCCATCACAGTAAGTCATTCATCGAAAGAGATTTTCATGGCAACACCAACTAAAGGCGGGCCAATGAAATGAATGGTCCAGGTTCCTAAGAGGTGGACCTGGCCTATACAGCAATCGACTCGAATTAATAACGAAAAGGCGTTTGTAGGACAACATAACCCATCATGGAGAAAAATAGGAATCTCACAACTTAAAAGGTACCATTTTCATTATCATCATGAATTACCTTATAATGCCTAAGCATGGAGTTCACATGATACCATTTTCATTATAAGTTTGCAGGAGCGGGGCCCACAGTTCAGTGTTTCAAACCGTTGATATTATGGACAACAATATTAATTTTAGAGTTATTATGGACAACACCATTGAGAGCCCTCGCCCCAAGTATCCACCAGATTGGAAGAATCTTAACTGTTGAATGGTGGTGAATGAATAGAACGTTAAAGAATGAAAATAAACCGACAACTCACATTCACCATAGGGTTTTGCATTGGCATTTGGCCATCTACATCTAGGCCATAAAATTGATGGTTCAAATTTCTACCTCATCACCCATGGGCCCCACTTCTACCATACAAACTTCCCCCTCAACATTGTAGAAAGCATGAGTCGGTGTTTGAAGCTGTGAATAATTAGACTGAATAGAAAAACAAAATTCCACACAATAGATAGTTTCAAGACGAATGCATACATACACGCATGCATAGAGAGAGATAGAGAGAGAGAGAGAGAGAGAGAGAGTACATTAGCGTCGAGAGAGTTTTTGCCTTTTTGGCATAGCTATTCTCAGCAGTCTTGTGATCTTGCTCCGTCACTCATTGACTACAAATATGAAGGAAAAAGGAAAAAATGAAGAAGAAGAGGAAGAAGAAAAAGAATAAGAGGAATTGGGAGAGGAGACCCATGCTCGCTGGAGTTCTTGACTTCTTATTGCTCGCAGCCGCTGGTCACCGGTCAAGATGGTTGGGGGGGGGGGGGGGGGGGGGGGGGGGGGGGGGGGGGGGGGGAGAGAGAGAGGAGAGAGAGAGAGAGAGAGATGGGTTAGGAGTTTTGCTTTGGGAAGAAAGGGGAAGGGACAGGATGAGGAACGAGGGGTTTGGGGAAGAATCATTGATGGTGACCCCACTATTTATAACAATGAGTCGAGTCGAGTCAAGATCAAGCTGAGTTGAGTTTCGAGGCGAGTCGAGTCAAGTGACCTGACTCATTCTTCGACTCAAGCTCCTAAATACGACTCGCCTTGACTCGTCCCAGTGAGTCGAGGTGAGTCCAGTCGAGTTTTTTTCTATTCGAGTCAAGCAAGTTTCTCAAGCTTACTCGGCTCATGACCAGCTCTAGTAGTGGATATTTATGGATGGTGGATATGAATATTGATGGATTGTGGATATTGAAGGTGGGCCTCCCATGATGGACAATAGCATTGATGGTGGGCCCCATGATGGTTGACCGACATCAAAGGTGAGCGCTACATAATGGACGGTGCAATTAAAGGTCATCTCCTAATGACGAATGACCCACATCCAAGCTAGGCCCCGCATGATGGACGGCCCACATCAAAGGTGGAGTCCACAAAATGAATAGTCCACATCAAAGGTTGGCCCCACATGATGGATGGTGAAAGTGAGGGAGACCAGAAGGATATGAGGGATAAATACTAATGATGTTGGAAACCAAACATACTTTTCTACTTTTCAGCCCATGAGTATGTTGTTGACGCAGGGATGAACGTGATGAGGATAAATACTCCGAATCCACGGAGCTTCTCTGGACTCCTCACAGAGACTTCTCGAATCCACGAGGAAAGAAAGCAGAAAATAGAAATAAATTCTAATAAATTCGAAACTGATTAATTGATTAACAAAAATGAGTTCACAACCCTTTAAATAGGGATACCAAGCAATGGGAAAGAAATCAGAATCAAACTACAACTAAAACTCCTAGAATCCGCGACTTATTATAAATAGTAAACTTACTATTTATAGACGGTCGTGATGTCTACTAGTGCGCAAGGTTTTCAGCTAAAAATAGTAAGTGTCCTATTTGGCTTCACCAAACCGTTCTCCTAATTACTCTAACCTCTTTTCACGTTGGGCGCAACTCCTAAAGCCCGACGGATGAAGAGTTATAATCAAACTAAAACTTACTATTTATAGTAAAAACGAAATTAAAGCAGGGAAACGACCATCGATCCAGGGGTTTTTCACAATTTCGGGCGTTGCAACCCTGCATAGCAGGGGTGGTTGGCTAAAGTAGCTCGTTCTACCCCAAAATCATATATTTTACGTCAGATAACTCATTCCGGATTGCGAGATACGCCCGATCTAAGGTCCGACGGTCCGGATCACTTCTGTCGTCGACCGGGCCTTTTCTGATCCATCTTGGCCATGAAACTGTCCGCGACCCGCTCTACATCAGTTGTTTACTAAACATACTTACCTACTGAATAAGTAGAAACCAGGATAAGCTACTTGTGGCCTAAGTAGCTTATTTTAAATAACTTAAATAACTAGAAACTAAGATAAGTTACTCGTGGCACAAGTAGCTTATTTTAAGTAACTTGAATAAGTAAAATCCAGAATAAGCTACTTGTGGCATTAGTAGCTTATTTTAAGTAACTTAAGATCCAAACGCCCCCTTAACTGGTCCACCTCATTTTTTGAGCTGTGTTGTAACATGGACTAGTAAAACTAATGGACAGGGATGTGACACCAATATTGAT
Organism: Magnolia officinalis; assembly: GCA_021015155.1. Classification (NCBI taxonomy): domain Eukaryota; kingdom Viridiplantae; phylum Streptophyta; class Magnoliopsida; order Magnoliales; family Magnoliaceae; genus Magnolia; species Magnolia officinalis. The sequence goes on along the minus strand of JAJHSJ010002068.1, from coordinate 44,566 downwards.
GGTGACCCCACAGATTCTGCATACAAGGACATTGGGTACGTGGGAGACACTAAAAACTCGCGTCCCTGGGATATCTTCAAAATCGGAAGGCCCACTCCTGACAAATGTCCAAAAATCAACTGTTAAGGAGACGACACGTATTCAAACAAAACGAGTCAAAAGATAAAATGGTCCAAACACTCCAATCTAAAACTTTCCATTTTGGGCATTCCTGTCCATGGTGTGGCTCATCAATGAACGGTTTGAATCATTGGAAAATGAACCCCAGATCCAGTGGATTGGTTCATATTGGTAAACTACATTAGCAAAATTTAGAATCAACAGCAACAATTGCATTGAATTTGGAAACATGCAAATGAATCCATTACCGTGTATTTATTTAATAATACTTTGGTGTGTTTGGATAGTAAGTTACTTAAGATAAGCTTCTTATGCCGAGGTAGTTTATCTTGATTTCTGCTTATTAAATTGAAGTGAGTAAGTTAAGTACTTTATATATATATATATATATATATATATATATATATATATATATTAATATATATATATATATATATATATATATATATATAAGCTACTTGTAATTAATCATAAACCAAACTATTTATCTCAATTAAGTTACTTATCTACTGTTGTAAGCAGAAAAAGTAACTTATTTGGTGCACTTATCTACTGTTGTAAGCAGAAAAAGTAACCTATTTGGTGGTATCCAAACAGGCGAATCCATTAACTTATTAATGACGTGGCTTAATGAAAAGTTAGTTTAAATAGGTACCAGGATGTAAATACCATATTAATGAGGGAGTATCATGTAAAATTCCTTTTTCAGGAAGATGGAAATTTGAAGCTGAAATTTTCAGCTACTATTGCAAAAGCTAGCTCCTAAAACCATGTTAGTAATCCCATAGACTGAACACATCATATACATAAATAGATATTCTGACAATCCAATTAAGAAGTGGGCTACCCAAAAGTTATGGCACCCTTCAAGATGGGAAATAAATGTGCAAAGTTGTTATGTAATTAGGATCACTAATCTGATGGGTCAACATGTAGATGACCATAGTCAAACAATTGTAGTGATTTTAGTTCAATTTGAGTTTTTTTTTTCATTTGAATGTGGAGCATGGTTTTCATACTTCTGTTGCCAAAAATCAGTCTAGTCCTCTCAATGTTTGGGCCATATGACCTCACGTGAGATCCAAGCTGTACATTTAGATTGGAATTCCAGGTAGAACCCTGTTGCCAAAAATCAGGCTAGTCCTCTCAAATTTTGGGCCATGTCATACAAAAAAAAATGGACTTCTATAAGAACATGTTAGAGCCATCCATGCAGGATCCTTACTCTTGCTCGGGTGGTAGACTCCAAGGAGTTTCACCACCCGGTCAAGGGTTCGAGTATCCACAGGTGGTGAAATTCCACCAGCGTGAGTGTGTGGGGTGTGTGTGCGTGTGTGAAAAAAAAAAAAGAAAAGAAAAAAAAAAAAGCGCCATCCATGCACCACGACCCACTTGATGTGCAGACTGCCTGACTTGACGCAATTAAAGATCAGTCCCTCCAAGCTGACCAAGGGCCTGATCAGCAGCTCTAGGCACCTTTTTGACCCTACCATTACAAACATTCGCCTATATAATATGCAAACCATTCACTGGGCCCCACACACTAGTGGTAATTTGAACCCTGGACTGTTAACGCCTATATAATAGCAAAGTTTTTTTTTTTTTTTTTTCCATCTTCCTCCCAAGAAATTATAGTTTAAATAAGATAAATAATTAATACTGATTTTCAAAGAAAATTATCTGTTTAGACCCTTGTCCTACTAAGGTTTGACTCCAATCAAGCTCTTCAGCTGAAGGTTGAAACCACCTTGGTTCAATCCAGGTGCTATGGATATAATCGTCACACTCATAAAAATCTCTATTAGGATAGCATCTGCATTCTTTGAGTGAGTAGAAAACACAATCTTCACCGCTGACTAAAGGAAAATAGATCTTATTTTCCATCCCTTTCGCCAACGCCGTCGAGGAGAGAGAAGTCCAGCGACTTACAAATAGCATTCCATCTTCCAAGGTTTCAATCTTCACCCATTCCATCTCTGTAGGTTCCAGTCTGAAAACATGAATTGGAGTCCCGAAAAAACCGATGACCACCATTAATAGCTCCCCTCTCGATTCTACCAAATAATATTCCCACTTACATCTGAGATCTGGTTGACAGTTGCAGAATTTCAGTGGCTTGGGCTTTGCAAGAATAGTCCAAGTGATTAGCTTTGGATCAAAGACCCCCAGTACCCCATTATGTCCCAAGACATAGAAAACCTCATCCTTGAAAACTGGATTTGAGTAGGATATCCAGAACGGCAAATTACTATCAAAAAAGTACTCAGTCCAATATCTGTCCCCACGACGACAAATCCATATGGAAGCAGCAGTAGTATAATGTCGAATAGCAAAAATTGTGGAATCTGAAGAAGTCGGTGTGGAAGAGAAGGTGATGCAATCGAAGTGAATATATTCCAAATCTGGGAGTTCAATCCTTGCTTTGATAAAGGGATTGAAAAGGAACACAGAGCGGTTGCCTCTATACATGAATACCCAACCATCCTTGCAGGAACAAATTGTTGAACCAGAGAGCTCTGGGAAACTGATGAAATATCTCTCATTGTACAAAGGATCCAAGAAGTTACACATGCCATTGTCTTTCCCAAAATACATGAGCCATGGCGAGTGATTTCTGAGAAATGGCAAGCCATGGCTAGTGAGCAATGAGGGATGTCGTTTTGTGATCAGTCTCGGTGGAGCAATTGATCGCCAACTTCTACAGGAGGAGGTCAGATGAATAAAATCTGCTCTAAAGAGATGCGATGCGATCAACTCTACAATATCTATTGGAAGGTCAGACCAAGGTCTATATTCAACAATTTCTGTCTTTTTAGATGGAGTTATTTCGAAGATGTCCTCCATATCACCTAGGTTGGTATTTTCTTGTTGGATCTCTTCCAAGTCCTTTGGCATCCTTTCTTTTTGAACTTGTTCAGCTTCTTTCTTCTCATCCTTTCTTCTCGTCTTTCTGTGTTCAGTCTTGCTGGATCTCTTTATATGGCTTAAACTGTACGAGGGACACGATAACATGGAAATTATTATCAAATAAATTATGAAATTACAACTTAGGGAAAAGAGAAAAACCCCACCTCTCAACAAATCTGAGCACTGACCGTTTCAGCTTCAGAAAAAAATAGTTCCATGGAGTAAATCAAGTCAACAAAGGGAGGAATTATATGACATGTGACCAAAATCGCAGCACAGTATATGCAGCTTTTAACTTCTAACAAGTAAAGCACATGATCAGATAGGACAGGCCAGTGGGATGTTGCATTCCACTATGGATACACCATGCCCCAAAAACCTCTCAGATAGGATGATCAAGCAGCTTGTCCTGATTTTTTAAGTTGGATGTGGACAAATTGTTGCATTTCTCCTTAACTGTCTATTTAAGGGCCACAAATTAAAAGGATAAGATCATCATGTGGAGGAAATTTTAGGAAAGTCCATCTATGGTGCGACACAACAGCCCAGAGGTCTAGAGTACCAAACCACATGCTCATCTGGTCAGAATTGAACACCAATCATCAAGAACAAAGCTGGAACTTCATCTGCGAAAGGGTTAAAATTCAGATTATGGAAGTTTTTTTTCTTTCTTTCATTATCTCAGCTTTTACTATTAATCTTGCTGGAACTCTTCCCCTGATTGTAGCAAAGGCATTAGAATGCTGCTTAAGTGCATGTCAGCGAATGCATACATTCCGTGTAGTCAAGTATTGAGTGAAGCATCCTATGCAAGATTGACAAAAAAGGCTTGTGACATAGAGTGGGAGTTCATTCTTTATCTCGAGCACAGCTTTCCTCTTTCAAGGATGGATGAAAGAATGCATTTCCACTGCTTCTGTCTCAAATTTAGCCGTTGTAATTGCAGTAACATCCATCCAAAAATCCATGGGTCTTCAGCTAGGTAAGCATTTGTATTCTGTTTTATTCACCAATGTGAGAAGGGTTTTAATAGGATGCTCACTAGGATAGAAGTTTATGCTCTTTGGAAAGCTGTGAAAGACCACATATAATATGATGGATGAAAGCATATTGAGGTAAGTATCACCATATGAAAGATGCCACCAGGCATGAAGAGACTACCTGGCAGCTACCATAGAAAGAGAGAAATGTTAGCCAATCCTCTAACAAAGTTATTGGAGATCTATTTAACATGCAATGGGATTATGGTATCTATGTAGATAACTAGCCAAGAGTACGTTCTCCTCTCATTTTGATCCACTCACCCCACATCCCACCTGTACACGCTCCACACATGTGCACAAGAAAAGGCCCACTTTCCTTTTCTAGCCTATATCTATTTTCCTTTTCTTTCATATCTCTGTACTAGAAATTTGTTTTTCTTTCATATCTCTGTGTTATTACTTAGATGTTTCTCACTCAAGTGCTTTCTTATTTTAGAGATTCTATGTTAGGAAATAGAGGAGGATTCTGATAGCACCAAAAGAGGAAGCCCAATAAGACTGGTTGAGAACCAATACCTTCCATACACGAGAATCATGTAGTGGAAAGGTTGATGGAGGCAGTAGTATGAATATGGTCTCACAAAGCATAGGTGGACAAATTGAAGCTACAACCTCACAAGCATCCCAAGCCCTATAAGATTGCGTGGATGAATGACACATTCATCCTCGTGACCAGGATGTGCTTAGTGAAATTCTTCCTGGGTCGTTGTGAAGAATCGCTTTAGTGTGACATTATTCACAATAAAGGTCACACATATATTACTCGAGCATCGATGATATAAAAGAGGGATGTAACTTACAAAAGCCGCAAGAACACATACAACTTTATGTTCAAAGGAAAGCCCATTACTTTCAACCCTGTGAAGGATGACGGGCCCAGAGAGGCCAAGTTGGCTTCCACAATGTTGAGAATGGCCCGATTTATGGAGAAAAGTTGGGAACAAGGAATATGTATGCTTTATCCCAATTTTAGGATTTAGTCCCTAATGAACTACAAAGTGAGCTTCCGCACATACCCAACATACGATTGATTTGGTACCTAGAGCACCATTACCAAATCTTCCCGCAAACCAAATGAACCCAACAGAGAATGCAAAGCTTCATCGAGGAATTACTAACCAAGGGTTTCATTCGTGATAGCTTCAGCCCATGTGTCATGCCAGCATTGTTGACACCAATGAAGGATGACAGCTGGCAAATGTGTCTTGACAACCGTGCCATCAACAAGATAACGACAAAGTATTGTTTTCCCATTCCACACCTAGATGGCATGTTAGACACGATGACAAAAGATACAATCTTTTCAAAGATTGATTTATGAAGCTAGTACCAACAAATAAGAATTCATCCTGAAGAAAAATGGAAAACCGCTTTCTAAACAAATGATGGATTGTATGAATGGCTAGTCATGTCTTGCAGCTTGAAAAAGTCACCTAATACATTCATGCGAGTGATGATGTGAATTCCATGGCCATTCATGGGCAAGTTTGTTGTTGTATACTTTGACGATATCGCCATCTATAGCCGTTCACGAGAAAATCATTCGAACCATCTTTGCCAAGTGCTGAGAGTATTATGCCTCGAGAAACTCTACACCAATTTGAAGAAGTGTACCTTCATGAGTTCCGGTGTAGTCTTTCTGGGGTTCATTGTTTCAGCCGAAGGTGTGAAGGCTATTGTCCTACTCCCACAAACATTCATGAGGTTTACAGTTTCACAGGCTAGCGACATTTTAGGGAAAGTTTAATCAGAACTTTAGTTCCATTATGGCGCCCATGACTAAATGTATGAAGATCAATCCATTTGAGTGGACCAAAGAAGCAACAAAGGCATTTCAAGAAATCAAGCGAAAAATGACAAAAGCTCCAGTTTTTAGACTTCCTGATTTTGAAAATATGTTCGAAGTTTCCTATGATCTATCTCACAGTGTCCTAAACCAAGGAGGACATCTAGTGGCCTTTTTCAGCGAAAAACTCAATGAGGCACAAAAGAAGTATTCTACATTCGACGTGGAGTTTCATGATATTTTCAGGCCTTGAAACATTGGCGTCATCACCTCATTAATCAAGAGTTTGTGCTCTATTTTGATCACAAGGCATTACATTATTTGAATTCTCAGAAGAAGTAGAGCACATGACACGCTAAGTGTAGTGCTTATATGTAGGAGTTCACATTCAACCTAAAACACGGGGCCAACATCGAAAATTAGATAGTAGACGCCCTTAGCTGAACATTACATTTATTATCTACCTTATAAGTTTCCGTTGTTGGGTTTGAGGAACTTAAAAGAGAGTATGCAGCAAATGATGATTTTGGGAAGATATTTTCAACACATTGTTGAGTCAAGTATTGAGTACCCACAATTTAGCCTGTACAATGGGTACTTATTCTATAATGTGAGGTTCTGTCTTTCTAAAATTCCTTATTAGAGCTTGTTATACAAGAAGGAGATAGTCATTCGTATGGCTCAAACCTTAAGGTTTCCAGTAGGCTCTTATATGAAGCTCCACTCCAAATAGGCAGGTCCTTATCGTATATTAAAGAAGCTAGGTGATAATGCATATCTAATTGAACTTCCACCCGAAGTGAAAACCAGTCCCATTTTTAATGTGGAAGACCTAACAGTTTACCTTGGACATCATGAAGACCAAAACACGGGAGAACAAGCTATCCAAATACCCGAGGTGTCGCACTAGCTCGAAAAAAATCATTGAAGATGTGTTGGATGATTAAATAGTTCCCACACACCAAGGAGGTTATTAGAAGTTTCTTATCAAGTGGAAGGGCAGACCGAAATCTAAAAGCATGTGGATCTCAATAAATGATTTCAAGCGCATCAACCTAGAGCTCTTTGAGGAGTATATTGTTGTTAACTCAAGGGAGTAGAGTTTTTTAAAGCCGAGGAGAATCGATGCAATCCCCCCTCTTCCCACATGTGGGAAGAAAGACCCACTTTCCTTTTCTAGCCTATCTCGAGTTTCCTTTTCTAGCATATCTTTATATTAGGAATTTTCTTTTCTTTCATATATCTATGTTAAGAAATAAGTAATTTTAAAATTTTCTTAAGTGTTTTCTTATTTTAGAGATTCTATGTTAGGAAATAAGCTTATTTAAAAGTTTCTTGTTTAAATATATTTTTTCTATTTTGAAAATCTTGGCTAGCTAGGAATCGTATTTTTAGATCCCATAGATTATGTTGAAGATTGTAAGTACTCTTTATGAATAGGGCTTAGACCTATGGAATAAGATACAATTGAATGATACTCTTCGAGCAAATTATCTTGTCTCTCGTAGTCGTTGAAGGGGGAAAGTGATCTTTAGTTTAAGACTAAAGGACTGTTGAGCATGCTCAGTCTTTTCTCTTTTGTAAATCTTATTGCAATTAGTTTCTTCCTTAATCTAGTTGCATTACATTACCAAGTGAGACTTGATAGAAGACACAAGTATAACAGATGAAAGCAAGCATGTGCGAGTAAACACTAAATAAAATTAAGCCTAGCCTACATCATACTTCAAAAATAAACTCTAACAGGTAGAATCCGCATTGTGATGCTAATACGTGGTCAGTTGATGAAGTTAGGGTTTTCTGCTCTTCACCGATAATATAATTTTCGTGATTTGTAGCAGATAATCAATGTGCAAGGTTTTCCAAAACGGTTGTAACGGGCCACCCTGAACAAACGCATCGTAACCGTCCGTTACGATGCAGCGTAACAGCATGATGGCGGCTCACAACCGATTCCTAGAAAAAGCAAAATAAAAATAAAAATAAAAATAAAAATCGATTAAAGAAGTACTTTTTTCTTCTTCTTGTCATTCTCTATGCCAGTATCTCTCTTCTTCGGTCCCGCTGCAAGTGGGTCTTTCTCTCTCGCTCTCTCTTATTCTCCTTCGGTCCCGCTGCAAGTATATCATTCTCTCTCGCTCTTTTTATTCTCCTTCTGTGCCTCCGGGACTCTCGGACGCGGATTTCCTGCGAAAGCTTTGCAGGAAGTTCCTGCGCTGGAAACCTAGGTGGGACCCACCGTGATGTTTGTGAGAAATCTATCCGTCCATCCGTTTTTTAAGCTCTGTTTAGGACTCGATATTAAAAGTGAACGTGATCAACGACTCAAGTGGGCCTCACTAAAGGAAAAAGTAGTCAGGGAAATTCCTACCGTTGAAACCTCCCTGAGTTCCACAGTGTTGGTTGAATGTCATCCATACCGTTCATAACGTCATTCCTACTGAGATAACCGAGAAAACAAATTATTACCCTGATTCAAAACTTTTATGCCCAACGAATATTTCAACTGTGGACGCTCAATCCTAACCTTTTCGGCCCACATAAGTATTGGATCCGGCTTGTTTTTAGTTCCAATATCTAAAATGAGCTTACAAAACGGATGGGCGGGGTGGATTTCTCACCAACATCACAATGGGCACAGCCTACTAACTTCCTACTAAAGGCTCTAGCCGGATATCCGCGTTCGGAGTCTCTCTCGCGAGAAATTTACGGACGACTTGCCAAAAGTCGAAAATGCCCCTGCTTTTGCGGAAAGGTGGAGCGGAAGGTTTCCCCTGCTTCTTCAATATGTTCCTCAGTATGTATCGAAGTTCTTTCCACATGATCGAAAAAGGTTCAGAACTGTCCAACGAGTTTGCCTCAAATCTCCTGCAAATTTCGATACATATCGAAGCGTATTTGATATGCATTAAGGTATCCCCTATGGCTACGGATTATAGCCGTAGCCATAACTAGAGTCCATGGCAGTCTATGCAATATTTTTATTTTTATTTTTATTTTTATTTTTACATGGAGAACTTTATTCTACCTACAATTTTCTCTAATACATATTTATATAAATATGCATATATAAGCATATAAAAAAATTTCTCTCTTTCTCTCAATTGTTTCTTAATTCATTTAACAAGAATATCTTCTAAATCAAAATTAGTTACTTGACATACCCTATAGGATTTGGGGGTAGGAGAAGCAACTTTAGCCAACCAACCTAGTTATTTTCCAAGATTCCATTAGGTCGATGGTCGAAAATCAATTTCATTCACTTCGCGGTCAATTTCAATCAGTTCGCGGTCAATTTCATTCATTTCATTTACTTCGCGATCAATTCCATGCATTTCATTGTCAATCCCGGTGATTCCCCTTCACTTCACGGTCAATTCCATGCATTTCACGGTTAATTCCCTTCACTTCACGGTCAATTCCGTGCATTTCACGATCAACTCCCTTCATTTCACGGTCAATTCTAGCGATTCCCCTTCACTTCATGGTCAATTCCTTTTACTTCACAGTCAATTCAATGCATTTCACTGTCAATTCCCTTCATTTTATGGTCAATTTCATGCATTTCACGGTCAATTCCGGCTATTCCCCTTCACTTCATGGTCAATTCCATTCATTTTGCAGTCAATTCCCCTCACTTCATGGTCATTTCCATGCATTTCACAATCAATTCTTGTGATCCTCTTCACTTCACGGTCAATTCCCTTTACTTCACGGTCATTTCAATGCATTTCACGGTCAATTCGCTTCCCTTCACAATCAATTCCTTGCATTTCACAGTCAATTCCCTTTCCTTCGCGGTCAATTCAATGCATTCTAGATGGGGTCGACGTCGTTCCCCCTCAAAGCTCTTTGGGCCATATCGTGAAATGCATGGAATTGACCGTGAAGTGAAGGGGAATCACCGAAATTGACCGTGAAGTGCATGGAAATGACTGTGAAATGCATGGAATTGACTGTGAAGTGAAGGGGAATCGCCGAAATTGACCGTTAAATGTATGGAATTGACCGTGAAATGAAGGGAATTGACCGTCAAATGCATTGAATTGACCATGAAGTAAAGAGAATTGACCGTGAAATGCATGGAATTGACCGTGAAGTGAAGGGGAATCGCCGGAATTGACCATGAAATGAAGGGAATTGACGGTGAAATGCATTGAATTGTTCGTGAAGTAAAGGGAATTGACCATGAAATGCATGGAATGACCGTGAAGTGAAGCGAATTGACCATGAAATGCATGGAAATGACCGTGAAGTGAAGCGAATTGACTGTGAAATGCAGTGAAATGACCATGAAGTGAAGTGAATTGACCGTGAAATGCATTGAAATGATCGTGAAGTAAAGGGAATTGACCATGAAATGCATTGAATTGACCGTGAAATGCATGGAATTGACCATGAAGTGAAGGGGAATCGCCGGAATTCACCATGAAATGCATGGAATTGACCGTGAAGTGAAGGAAATTGACTATGAAATGCATGGAATTGACCGTAAAGTGAAGGGAATTGACCGTGAAATGAAGGGAATTGACTGTGAAATGCATGGACTTGATTATGAAGTGAAGGGAATTGACTGTGAAATGCATGGAATGACTGTGAAGTGAAGTGAATTGACCGTGAAATGCATGGAAATGACCGTGAAGTGAAGCGAATTGACCGTGAAATGCATGGAAATGACCGTGAAGTGAAGCGAATTAACTGTGAAATGCATTGAAATGACCGTGAAGTAAAGGGAATTTATCGTGAAATGCATTGAATTGATCGTGAAGTAAAGGGAATTGACCGTGAAATGCATGGAATTGACCATGAAGTGAAGGAGAATCGCCAGAATTGACCGTGAAATGCATGGAAATGACCGTGAAGTGAAGGGAATTGACCGTGAAATGCATTGAATTGACTGTGAAGTAAAGGGAATTGACCGTGAAATGCATGGAATTGACCGTGAAGTGAAGGGGAATTGTCGGAATTGACCATGAAATGCATGGAATTGACCATGAAATGAAAGGAATTGACCGTGAAATGTATTGAATTGACCGTGAAGTAAAGGGAATTGACCGTGAAATGCATGGAATTGACCATGAAATGAAGGGAATTGACTGTGAAATGCACGGAATTGATCGTGAAGTGAAGGGAATTGACCGTGAAATGCATGGAATTAATCGTGAAGTGAAGGGGAATCACCGGGATTGACCGTGAAATGCATGGAATTGATTGCGAAGTAAATGAAATGTATGAAATTGACCGCGAACTGATTGAAATTGACCATGAAGTGAATGAAATGGATTTTCGACCATCGACCTGATGGAATCTTGGAAAATAACTAGGTTGGTTCGCTAAAGTAGCTTCTCCTACCCCAAAATCACATAGGGTACGTTAAGTAACTAATTTTGGTTTAGGAGATATTCTTGTTACATGAATAAAGAAAGAAATGAAAAAAATAGAGAATTTTTTTTTTTTATATGTTGATATACACATTTATATAAATATGCATTAGAGAAAATTGTAAGTACAATAAAGTTCTCCATGTAAAAAAATAAAAAATTACACAAACTGCCACAGACTACCATTATGGCTATGGTTATAATCCGTAGCCATAGCGAAAATCACCTTCGATACATATAGAATACGCTTTGATATGTATCGAAAATTGCAGGATTTTTTAGGCAAACTCGCTGGACAGTTCTGGACTTTTTTTGATCATATCGAAAGACCTTCGATACATATCGAAAGAACTTCTATACATATCGAAAGACATATTGAAAAAGCAGGGGCTAGGTTATGGCTACACTTATAATCCGTAGCCATAGGAAACCCCAGCTTTCAGAAATCACATTTCTGAAAATGCAGGGGCATTTTCGACTTTTGGCAAGTCGTCCGTACGTATGAGGATTATTCTCTTGAGGTAAAAAGAAGTGGGCTTAAAAATGTAAATGGGCCATAAATGGGACGTACAGTTGTAAATTTCTCCTCTCTCGCGGGGGAACGGATTGGCTACTCCCCTGCCACCAGCCTGTGGCTGGTGGTCGGTGATCTATGAGCCCCACCATGACGTATGTACTTCATCCATTCTATTCATTTATTTTTATGGATCATTTTAGGTCTTGATAAAAAAAAATGATAAGAATATAAATCTCAAGTGGACCATACCATACGAAAACAATAGTGATTGGATATCCACCATTAAAATCCTCTTAAGGCCCACTGTACTGTTTATTTGGCACCCAATATGTTGATTAGGTCAAATAGACCCAGATGAAGGGAAAAAACAAAGATCAACTTGATCCAAAACTTTTATGGCCCCCAAAAAGTTTTTAATGGTCAAAATTCATTCAACATTGTTTCTTGTAATACGGTCCACTTGAGATTGGGATATACCTCATTTTTTCTCTCATGCAATAAAATGATCTAGAAAAATAGATGGATGACATGGATGAAACACATACATCATGGTGGGGCCCACAGAGCACCGACCACCAGCCATTGGCCGGTGGCAGGGGGAGTAGCCAATCCATTTCCGCGGGGGAACGGATTAGCTACTCCCCTTGCCAGTGGTCAGTGATTCGTGGGTTCCACCATAACGTATGTGCTTCATCCATTCCGTTCATTTATTTTTACAGATCACTTTAGGGCTTGATAAAAAAAAATGATAAGAATATAAATCTTAGGTGGACCACACCATACGAAAACTATAGTGATTGGATATCCACCATTAAAATCCTCATAAGGCCCACTGTACTATTTATTTGACATGCAATATGTTGATTAGGTCATACAAACCCAGATAAAGGGAAAAAACAAAGATCAACTTGATTCAAAACTTTTATGGCTCCCAAAAAGTTTTTAATAGTCAAAATTCATTCAACACTGTTTCCTATAATGTTGTCCACATGAGATTGGGATATACCTCATTTTTTCTCTCATGTAATAAAATGATCTAGAAAAATAGATGGATGGCATGAATGAAACACATACATCATGGTGGGGCCCACAGAGCACCGGCCACTAGCCATTAGCAGGTGGTAGGGGAGTAGCCAATTCGTTTCCATGGGGAACGGATTGGCTACTCCCCCTGCCACCAGCCCCGGGGATGGTGGTTGGTGATCTGTGGACTCCACCATGAAGTATGTGCTTCATCCATTCCGTTCATTTATTTTTACAGATCATTTTAGGTCTTGATAAAAAAAATGGTAAGAATATAAATCTTAGGTGGACCACACCATACGAAAACAAAAGTGATTGGATATCCACCATTAAAATCCTCCTAAGACCCACTGTACTGTTTATTTGACATCCAATATATTAACTAGTCATATAGACCCAGATAAAGGGAAAAAAATAAAGATAAACTTGATCCAAAACTTTTATGGCCCCAAAAAGTTTTTAATGACCGAAATTCACTCAACACGGTTTCCTATAATGTGGTCCACTTGAGATTGGGATATACCTCATTTTTTCTCTCATGCAATAAAATGATCTAGAAAAATAGTTAGATGGCATAGATGAAACACATACATCATGGTAGGGACCACAGGGCACCAACCACCAACAATTGGCTGCTGGTGGTAGGGGAGTAGCCAATCCATTTTCGAGAGGGGAAGTGGATTGGCTGATATATCACACACTAGCTGTATAGCTGTTGTATTGATGTCAGCAGGTTCTCTGGGTCAAATCATAAGGTATGTACTATATCCAAACTGTCCATTTGTTTTCCGAGTTTGTCTTAGGGATTGAGCCGAAAAATAAGACACATCTAAATATCAGTTGGACCACACTGCAAAAAACAGTTGGGGATTGAACGTCTACCATTGATACCCTTTCGGGGTCAGAAAAGTTTCGGATCAATACGAAATTTGTTTTTCCTCTCCATCCATGCATTTTTGACATTATTAACAGATTGGACGGAAAATAAAGTGTATGGTAGGCTTACAAATTTTTTAACGGTGAAAATTATCATCCTCATTGCTAGTTTTGGTGTGGTCCATGGTCCATTTGAGCTTTCGATATGATTCATTTTTATTTTATTTTTTTTTCTAATGCTCTAAAATGATCTCAAAAATAGATAAAGGGCATGGATATAATAAATACATCATCACGGGGGCATGTAACTTTAATATCGTTTGAGCCGTTCGTACAACTCGAGTTCAAGGTGCGTCGGCGCTTGTCTTCGTACGCCACGTATCTTCCCTCGCGGACGGACGGGGATGGACGCGGATTTCCTGCGAAAGCCTTTCGCCCGAAGTTCCGGCGCAAGGATTCAGCCTGGGTCCACTTAGATGTTTACTAGAAATCCAGCCCCTCTATCCGATTTTTAAGCTCATTTTATAAACCGAGAAAAAAAATGAAGAAGATTAAAAACTCAAGTGGGCCACACGAGAGGAAAGATTGGAGATTTAGTGACCACCGTTGAAACATTTATATGGGCATAAAAGTTTTGTAACGGTCTAATTTTTCTGGTGTTTTCACTTTATATGAGTGAAAATGAACTTATAAACGGTTAAGATGGCATATAAACAACAAGGTGAAGCCTAGGAAGGTTTCAACGGTAGGCGTTCCTTTCTGCGCTATTTCATCTCCTATGGCCCACTTGAGTTTTGGATCCTCCTCAATTTTTTGTAACATTTGTTAAATTGAGGTTGAAAAACGGATGGACGGTTTGATTTCGCACCAACATCACGGAATGCCCCACCCAGAATCCTTGCGCAGGAACTTCCTGCGAAAGATAGGGCTTTCGCAGGAAATCCACGTCCGACTGGGATGAAATCGGACGCGGATTTCCTGCGAAAGGGTTTCGCAGGAAGTTCCTGCGCAAGGATTGTAGGTGGGGCCCTCTGCCATGTTTCTGAGAAATCAAATACGTCCATCCGTTTTACGACCTCATTTTAAGGCATGCTACCAAAATTGAGGAGGATCCAAACTCAAGTGGGCCACAGGAGATGAAACAGTGGGGAAAGGAATTCCTACCGTTGAAACCTTCCTAGGCTCCAACTTGCTTTTTCTATGCCATCTAAACCGTTTATAAGGTCATTTTCACTCAGATAAAGTGAAAAAATCAAAAAATTATATCGTTAAAAAACTTTTATAGATATAGATATTTCAACGGTGATCACTAAATATCCACTGTTTCCTCTCGTGTGGCCCATTTGAGTTTGGATCCTCCTTATTTTTGACATCACCTCATAAATGAACTTAAAAAATGGATAGAGGGGTTGGATTTCTTACAAACATCTAAGTGGCCCCACCTAGAATCTTGCGCAGGAACTTCCTGCGAAAGGGTTTCGCAGGAAATCCGCGTCCGATGAAATCGACTTGCGTACAACACGTCGCCCACTTCGGTAATGTGTACACCTGGTAAAACTTTGTGAGCCCATCATGATGGATGTGTTTTATCCAGACCGTCCATTCATTTTTTCACCCGAAAATGAAGTAGATCTAAAGCTCAAGTGAACCAGCGAAGCAAGCAATGTGGATAATGACCCACACCGTTGACACCTTTCTAAGGCCCACCATGATGTTTTTTTTTGCCATCCAGCGAGTTCATATAGTCAGGCACACATGTATGGAAGGAAAACACAAATATCAGCTTGAATCTAAAACTCATCTGGCCCAAGAAATTTTCATAGGTAGTCGTTTAATCTCCTTGGATTCTTATGGTGTAGTCCCTTGGATATATGTCAATTTTGGGCTCGTGCCTTAAAATGATCCAGAAAAATTGATGGACGGCATAGATAAAACACATACATCATGGTAATTACAGATTACGAAGGTCGGTTCGGTGTTCTCGATTATGCAAAAGTCGGATTCGTATTTGAGAAATTTATCACTGTAGACGATACCTTTTATCCACCGGCTTTTATTAACGATACAAACCTTACCTTACCAACTTATACAGGACCAAAATACCCCTGCCTTCATCTCAGACGCGGATTTTCTGCGAAATGCTTCCTGCGCCGGGAACGCAGGTGTAGCCCACCGCAATGTTTTTCAGGAATCCACTCCGCCCATCCGTTGTGTGAGCTAATTTTAGGAGATTAGACTAAAATTGACAGGATCTAAGACTCAAGTGGGCCGTACCAAAGGAAAAATGTAGTTAGGAAAACTTCTACCATTGAAATCTCCCTGAGTTTGACAGTGATGTTTGCATGCCATCCATACAGTTAATAACATCATTCCTACTGGGATGAACTGCAAAACACTAATATTAGCATGATTCGAAACTTCCGTGGCTCCATGAATATTTTAACTGTGGAAGTTTAATTATCACGTTTTAGGCTCACTTGAGCATTAGATACGGTTCATTTTTGGCCTCATGTCCTAAAATGAACTCAAAAATTGGATGGACGGTGAGGATTTCTCACAAACATCCTAGTGGGCCCCACCTGCGTTCCCAGCGCAGGAACGTCTGGGAAAGGCTTTTGCAGGAAATCAGCGTCCCTTCCTTTCGGGAGTGGATTGGCTGGTGAGCGAAGACGAGCGCTGAAGCTCCCTGAACTCCGAGTTGTGCGGACGGTTCAAAAGAGATCAAAGTTACGTGGCCCCACAGTTATGTATTGATTATATCCATAACGTTCATCCATATTTCAAGATCATTTCAGAGCATTATAAAAGAAAGGAAAAAAAAAAGAAAAAGAAAAAAAATCATATTTAAAGATCAACTAGACCACACCATAAATAGCAGCGGAGAAATTGATTTTCACCACTAAAAATTTCATAGGGCCCACCATAACATTTATTTTCCATCCAATCTATTCATAAGGTCACAAAGACCTGGATGAAGCGGAAAAACAAATTTCTTATTGATCCAAAACTTCTCTAACCCATAAGGGCCCATTTGGATGGGTGGATTGGAAGGGATTGAATGGTATTAGGGTGGATGACATGGATTTCAAGGTAATGATGGTGTTGTCAGTGTATTGTCTTAAGATCCATGGGATTGCTATATCGAGTCTGTTTGGCATGCTTGGCCAATCCCAGGATTAAACCTTTCCATCCCTTCTAATCCCTTGAAACCAAACACTTCTAAGGCAAATTTGAACAAATTAGGATGGATTGGATGGGATGGGATTAAACCTTTCCATCCCTTCTAATCCCTTGAAACCAAACACTTCTAAGGCAAATTTGAACAAATTAGGATGGATTGGATGAGATTTAAAGGTAATGATGGTGTTGTTAGTGGATTGTCTTAAGATCCATGGGATTGCTATATCTCGGGATCAGATAACCCGGTCTGTTTGGCAGGCTCGACCAATCCCGGGATTTAACTTCCAATCCCTCCCAATACCATCCAATCCCTTCCAATCCACCCGTCCAAACGGGCCCTAAAGGGTTTCAATGGTAAACGTTCACTCCCTCACTGCTTTTTACGGTGTGGTCCACTTGATAGTTAGATCTGTCTTATTTTTCGTCTCAATCCTTAATATGAGCTCATCAAATGGATGGACGGTTTGGATATAGCAGATACATCATGATAAGACCCACAAAACTTGCACCAGCCAATCCAACAGGGCAAACTAGAAATCGAGTGGGGCAAACTGGAAATTGAGTGACGAAAACTGGAAATTGAGCGGGGTAAATTGAAAATTGAGCAGGGAAAACTCGAAATTGAGCGAGGCAAACTAGAAATTGAGCAGGGAAAACTAGAAATTGTAAAATCATGTTTGGTGGACCATAAAATTGTAATCAACGGACCAAATTCACAACGGATATCGTTCACTTGTACACATATATAAGTTGAACGGGGCAAACTAGAAATTGATCGGGGCAAAATAGAAATTTGCCCCGTTCAAATTCTAGTTTGCCCCACTCAATTTTCAGTTTGCCTTGCTCAGTATCTAGTTTGTGTAAATGCTATCTTATCTAGCTCCTCCATTTATCAAATTTTGTAGTGCCGAAACCTCTTGGAATATGTATCTTGTGTAGCTGTTACTGTAAGATCAACTTCATGTCATCCTTGCTTACATTCAAGTATAGGTTCAAGAAGTTCAAATACAAGTGCAAGAAGTTCAAATTCAAGTACAAGATCAAGAGACTCAAGAACAACATCAATAAGTTCAAGTACAAGATCAAGAGACTCAAGAACAACATCAAGAAGTTCAAGTACTAGATCAAGTCTTCAAGCTTCAACTACATCAAGAGAATGATATGTGATGATTCCATCTCACAAATAAGGTTTGTTTGACCCTAGATTGACCTTAGGATAGGTCATACAATTTACATTTATATCATAGGTCATTTGATATTTTTATAGGTCATTTTTCGACTAGTCCAAGTGCTGACTCGACCAATCTAAAAATTTTCTCGACCAGTCCAAGGTTTGTTGTGAATTTTGAAATTTTTTGTTGGACCATCGACCCAGTCCTGGAGATTACTCGACCAGTCGAATGAACAGTGCTCGATCGGTCGTGCAGGCTCGACTCAAAGTCCAGTAACATTTCTGAGTTTCA
Organism: Magnolia officinalis; assembly: GCA_021015155.1. Classification (NCBI taxonomy): domain Eukaryota; kingdom Viridiplantae; phylum Streptophyta; class Magnoliopsida; order Magnoliales; family Magnoliaceae; genus Magnolia; species Magnolia officinalis. The sequence goes on along the minus strand of JAJHSJ010002068.1, from coordinate 26,270 downwards.
CTCGACCAGTCGAGTGCGGGCCACTCGACCAGTCGAGTAGCGATCTTATCTTATCACGCTAGAATTTTTGAAATGCCGTTGGTCCTTCGACTAATCGAACTGACCACTAGGCCAGTCAAGTGAACAATATTTTTGCTTATAAATTGAGGACTATTTTTAGAGTTTTTCAATTCATTCCAAGATATTCAAGTCACAACTTTGAAAAAACTTGTCCCCACACTCGAGAAACTAATTGGTTAGTATTTAAGATTCTTTTAATAACTTTTTTTTTGCACTTGATTTTGTGATCTCTATTCAATTTTATTTCTTTTGAAATGGGAATATTGATTTTACCATTTTTGAGATCAAAATCAAATCAAGCTAGCCCGGGTTAATTTAATTAAAAAAAATCGTTTAGATCTAAGAACCCTTTCATATGTGAGTTTGGACATTGACCATCTACATCGAATTGGTTCTACCGGGCTTCATCAAAAGAAGAATCATCAAATAAGTACATTTCAATTTTCTGTATTTGGTTTGTAAGATTGTCAGAAAATCTTTCATTTTTGGTTTTGACTGAGATAGCCAGAAAATCTCAATGAGTGGGGTTTCTAATTGTGGTAGCCCTTTGAAAACACAATCGTGAAGGTTTTGGGTGAACCTTGGAAAACTTATTTCATAGTGAAAGCCAATATCTAGTGAGTGAGGATATTGGGAGTGGAGTAGTTGTGTGACTGTTTTCTAACATTTGGTGTACACACAAGTGAACCACTATAATTGCTGGAGTTGTGGTGGATGGTCGAATGTGCCTAAGTATGTGAATGTTGTAATTTGTTTTTAGCATTTGTGGTGAATGATTGTAATCTATTTTCTGCACATGTGGTGAATGTTGTAATAGCAATAGATATTTATTTTTGTTTTATTCTTTATTCCTCTGTATTGGTTTGGGACTTTGATACACAGACCGTTCTAGAAATCAGGTTGTCCTACCATAAGCCATTGGTTTTTGGTGTAAGGTTGTCCTTAGAATAACATCTGTATCAACCTCTTAATACTTGTGCATTTGAGGTTGCTATTTATTTCTATTATTTGCGATTGATAAGTGCTATCTTTATTTATTTCTTTCTTATTCCGCATTTAAATTTTAATTTGACAGTCCTATTCACCCCCCTCTAGGACTTTTAGCTCAGCCTTTTCAAGTGGTATCAAAGCCTAATAGCTTGTTTTATTTTTGTTATTTGGATTAAATTCTTGAGCTAATCGATCTGAGCTTTCTAAGATGTCAAATTTTGATAGCCTCTCAATCACTAGGCCTCCACCATTTGATAGCTCCAATTATGCCTATTGGAAATCTAGAATGAGGATTTTTTTAAAGTCCATGGATGAGGGCGTGTGGCAAGTCACAGTGACCAATTGGACCCCTCCTACTACTGAAGTAACTGGTGCTGATGGATCAAAAACTATAAAAGTCACACCTTACTTTTCTTGGGCCGCTCTTCAGAAAAGTGAGAGTAGTGCCAATGCAAAGGCTTTAAATGCTATTACTTGTGCACTATCACCGGATGAATTCAAGAGAATTATATCCTGTGATATTGCAAAGCAAGCCTGAGATATTTTGAAAATGACACACGAGGGTATAACAATTGTCAAGAAATCTTAAGTTCAAATCCTCACAACTAAATTTGAGGAAATACGTATAGAAGAAAGTGAAACTTTCATGGACTTCTATACAAGATTGAATGACATTATCAACTCTATGTGGGGTCTTGGTGATAGGATCCCAGAAAGTAAAGTCTGTGCAAAGATATTGCGCTCGTTGCCTGAACGGTTCAATTCAAAAGTGACTGCGATCCAGGAACTTCGTGATACGGATAATATGAGGGTAGAAGAGTTAGTTGGGTCTCTTCAAACCTATGAGTTAAATTTTAAGGCCTCTAAGGGTAAGTCAATCGCCCTCAAGTCTTCTAAAATTATTTCTCATGAAAATAGTAATAATTCTGATTTAGAAACTTCTGAAGATGATATGACTCTTTTAGCCAAAAAGTTTTACAAGATTTTCAAAAGTAAAAAGAGGGTTGATTTGCAAAAACCTATTGAAAAGAAAAGACCTAGATCTAAAAATTGGAAATCTCTAAAAGACAGCCAATGCTACAACTGCCATGAATATGGGCATCTAGCAAATAAATGTCCTAAGAAGGACAAGTCTAAAAAGAAAGGTATGTTAGCTACATGGGATGAATCTTCCTGCTCTAAAGTCTCTTCTAAGTCAGAAGATTCTGAAATCGAGTCGGCTAATGATGTTAAATCCCTAATAACTCTAGCCAAGTTCACTTTCTCAGATAATGATGATTTAACCAGTGAAGAAAATCTGGGTAGTGACTATGAAAATGAAGAAGACCTTCAAAATGCTTATGATGCCCTATACGGGGAAAGTTGCAAAATAGCTGTAAAGTTAAAACTCCAGAAAGAAAAGTTTTCAAAACTAAAAGAGAATTTTGATAATCTAGTCTTAGAAAAATCACGCTTTTCAGATTGTTTTGAAAAAACTAAGTGCGACTTAGATTTCAAAACGTCCCAAGTTGAAAACATAAAATTTGAAAATGAAAAGCTAAAACTAGAAGTCTCTTCGCTTTTGAGTTTGAAGGACACATGGAGGTATACCCAAGGTGATCCTAAATTATAAAAACTTTTATTCGGATCTAGAAAATGTGGCGATCGATTTGGATTGGGCTATGATAAAAGTTTTCCTCCTAAATATAAGAATACTTCACCCAAATTTGTTAAAGGGGAGTCTTCTAACTCAAAAGGAAAAAGTCTAAATCAAAATAATTCTAAAAATACTAAAACTTTTCATACCTTAAAACCTAAAAGCAACCATATCAACTATAAAAATCAGAATCATTATCCTTTAGCTGAGAAAATTGTTGACTTGCTTAAGGAGCTCTTAAAATCTAACTCAGTGGGTAGAACTATAACAATTATAAACATAAGAAGACCAACTATGCTCTTAAACCCAAAACTGTAATGAAATGGGTTCTTAAGGATGCTTGTTTGGTTGCCCACATCGCTTTCAAAGCTTCGAGCCATTCAAAGTGGTATTGTAACATCTCGGATTTTTGCCAACCTGGAATTAGACGTCCTTAGGCAATAGGTTGATCCTAATACCTTATTAACTTGTCAGAACTCAATCCCAAAGTCTAAAATCGCTTTTTAACCCTTTTCCTTCACAAATCTCAATTTTCACCACCTTGTTCTTTCAATTTTTCTAAGTACTTTCACATTAGACACTATCTTAAAGTTTAGGTGATGAAGAACAATACTTAAACTAAACATTACTGTAAATAGTAAATACATAAATAAAATGGGCTTTTAACCATTACCCTTATGGAATCTCACAAAATGAATAGGTTATTTGGAACATCAGCCTCTCCTGCCCTAGGACCTTCTTTTGTTGTAATTAGGGCATGCTTTAGTTAAGTATTAAAACTTGGATCACTTTATATACAAACTACAAAGGCCTAGGTACCACCTCATACAGAAATCTTACAGGACTAAGTACCACCTCAGACAGAAATCATACAGGACTAAACACTTTAGAAATTAGGCGAGAATTAACTAAGTGCTAAACTAGATTAGCTACGAAATTCTCTTGATCCACTTTAAATACGATCTGCAAGACCCAAAACTTGTAGAATCATTGAAGTTACATTACCCTATAAGCTAAGACCAATCTCATTACCCGGTTGCTCTCGGGAGCATCACGAAACTCTGTATCAGATTTGGACCGCACATCGAAAGTCCGATTAATGCGAAGTTAAATGGTTAGGACCACCTTGTTGGGCTTGACAACCATTTCGGAAATCAAATCCAGATAGTGTCCCAGTGCTATTCGCTTGAGCCCGGAGCGAGGAGTGTGAGAAAACATGGTTTTCTTTAGAAATTAAATAAAATTTAAGTAATCTAAGACTTGATGTTTGCGGGCCAAACATAAGAAATCAGACCGTCGGAATCTGACCCAAATACACCCTCAGATCAGGAAACATTTCATATACATGGCAGTGTACTTGAAATCCCTGATCGACATTCGCTGACCGTTGAACTGAAACTGGTCCGCCACGTGCGATCTGGAAACCCGACTGGAACGAAACCTCAGTTGAACCTAGATCTAGTGTTAGTGAGCTTAAGTCCGACCTTTGGCTCAAGGGGGCTTCCAAAAGTGCTCCGTTGAGACGGAACAGACCCACTTTGGCTATAACCTAAGTATACCTTGACCCCGAGTCTATTTCCGTGAGTTCTAGACCTATATAAAGACTTTAAACCCTCACTCTCTCATTCCATACGAATTTGAGAAAACCTAGGAGAGAGAAGAGAGAAAAGAGAGAGAAAGGTTGTGAGTTGTGGGAGCATCTCTCTGCCACTCTACCCTGCTGCTATCCGTGCCTAACCACATCGTTCTTATCGCTTTTCCGGTGTTTTCAACTCTTTTTCTAGGTAAGAAAACCCTAACCCTAACCTATTTTAGGGTTTGGATTGATTCAAGTAGCGAAATAGCTAATGTAACTCGTGATTTAGGTCGTCATATCGACGTTGATGAAAGCGTAGAGATTCTATCAATTCCGTTACGCTTCTACGGCAAAAGGTGCAGACTTTAGACGTATAGGTTATGGTTTTCAAAACTTTCAATGTCAGATAATGATAGATTCATGATCTGTATGCAATTTGACATGTACAAAGTGCTGTTCGTTTCATTTTTCGGTTATATGTTAACTATGTTGAATATACTATATTCCTCATATTTGTAGAAAATACCGTATACGTATAAATTTTGAAAGTATGTTAGCCATGATTAATTACTGTATGAACATGCTATATATATGTATAATACTCACTCGGCGAAAGGATTCGCCCTAATACATGTTTTTGCTAGTACACGTTAAGTATGTTAAAAGAGTGTATTTTAGGTGTTTGTGAAAATGACCGAATGAGTATAGAATTCGCATTCGTGCTCGCCATGACTAATTGTCATGGATATATGATTGTTGTATAGGCGATACCCCTTTAACGAAAGGACTTGCCTAAATCACGCTACGACCGCTATATGCTATATATATTAAAATGTGTAGCCCAAGTGTTTGTGGAAATGACTGAATGAATATGGAACTTGGATTCCTGGTTGCCATGACTATCCGTTGTGGGTGCATGCGTGTTATAATTGGGGTATTTCCCTAGTGAAAGGATTTGGCCTAATACCTATGTGATCAACATATGTCATGTATGTTGATGTATGTAGTCTAAAGTGTTTGTTGAAATGTCTGAATGAGTAGTAGTTAGTAAATTGTAATGTATAAGGGTGTTGAGATATGATTCTCAACTCCTTTAACTATGTGTATGATTTCTTTAGATATTTGTGTGATTAGGAATTAAATACGTACAAACTCATGCTTATGTTGTACTTCATAACATGCTCAATTGATTGTATGATTTTATCTATGTAATGCATATGTTTAAATTCATGTTTAAGTTGTACTCCATAAGGGCCGTGAAGGGTGATGGGGGAGTGGTGTAACGATTCCGTGCAATAGCCCTAGCAGCCCTAAGTGGACCATATTAGATATTTGACTGTATGAGTGAAATCTTGATCCATTACTACTTTAACTCTCTGTACTTGAATGTGATTAAGGCTATTGTATAGTCAAGGCAATTGGTAACGGGATTGAATTCGTGGCTGAGATTCATTCGCCACGTGAGATGTGTTAGACGAACCCGAGTCGTACTTCGGTTGGTGATAGTGGTTGGCCACGCGAAGTAGTTATGCACTTCATGTCGCTCAACTTGTCATGTGCTCGAGCTAGCCGAACTCGTCAAGTAACCCGATCTGTCTAATGCATGTTCACCATGTTTGGACGATACTGCTTGAACCTAAGGTACCGAACTTACCAGTGCAACCCCGTTAACCTTGGTACCTCGATCCGCTAAGACTCATGAGCCGGGCATGGTGGTATGGGACATCGTGGTCGAGCTGTCGGCCTACGCTGGGGCGATGTGCCTCCCCGTAGTGACCAGTGAGCAACCCAGACTCGTGAACCGAATACGGTGGTATGAGACACTGTATTCGAGCTGTCGGCCTACATTGCTTTGATGGGTGATGGGGGAGTGGTGTAACGATTCCGTGTAACAGCCCTGACAGGCCTGACCGTACCCGGTGTAGTGACCTCGAGCATACTCTGAATCTGCGGAGAGGCGACGAGCCTTCCCGTAGTAAACAGAGTATAAACTAGGCCTGTATTGATAAGGTGATGGGGGAGTGGTGCAACGATTCCGTGTAATAGCCCTGACAGCCCTTGTAGCGACCTAGAACCACACTATCGTATGAGATTATCTAGGATTGACGACCCTAGAATGGATCATTGTTTGGGAATGATATAAGGAAGGTACCTTAATTTCCCAATACTACTGTATGAAAAGGACTAATAACAACTCAATAATCAGGATCATCATCGCACTGCATGTGCTTGGAAGATGTGGAGCATTGAGGGATGAACGCATGCCGATGACGTAAGATGGTGTCACATGAGGGAGTATGTTGGTGAGGGCATGCATCATGACAACATTTCATACTTGCATTAACAAGAGTACTTAGGATTGTTGATTGTACTGCTTTATCATTACTGCTTGACTGTTTTGATAACATGTTAACCTATGTTTATTGTTCCACTGAGTTGATCACTTACTCCCACATTACGGGACAGTGTTCCGAACACCTACCAGACTTTGTCTGATTGCAGATGGCGACGCTACTCCTGAGGCGGAGCTGGACTTTTGTGACGACGAAATGCCTTCTTGTATATGCTGTTTTCTGGCAGCTTCATGTGAGCCGTGTCTTGATCGACGAGATTACAGGGATGTTGACTAAATGACACTACACATTTGATACATTTTAAAATTGTACTTGTAATTCATTAACTTGGTAACATTATCACACTCTGGAGACTTACCATAGCTTATATATTTTATACATCTATCACAGTCTTCCGCTTGCAATTTAACTGTCTATGGAGTATGATATGCTGTTTTGGTATAATCCCATTCATGTTTCCATGCTCTCATCATAATCATCATTATCTATGTTGAATAAGTGATGCGTTGGAACTCGGGAGCTGAGCTTTGCTCGACCCCCGATTTTCAGGGCGTTACAAGATGGTATTAGAACATGATTTGGATTAAACCGGACCTGAGTTATGGACACCGGACGCACTCTAACACACTCTAACTTAGGAGGGAGCGACGGAATGTATAAACAGACTTCGGATTTTCCAAATTCGCCGAACGGTGAAACCGACTGAAATCGACTGCTGAGATTGGGCTCGTACACACCCATGATCACGCGAAACGATCCCGAATCACTTCTAGACCGTCAGTCAATGGGTTTGAGTTGTTCCCTAGAAATGAATGTCCTTAGGTTGTGGGTCAACCACAACACCTTACACTTAAGCTCAAAGCCTAAAACCCCTTTTTTATCCAATTCCTTCAAAATCTCTCATTGCACCACTTCATTCTTCAATTTTTTCTAAGTCCTTTCATACTAGATATAAATCCTAACGTATAAATGATGAAGAATAATACTTAAATAAAAATTTATTATAAATAGTAAATATATGTATAAATTGGACTTTTGACCATTCAAATTATGGAATCTCATGAAATAAATAGATTAGTTGGATATAATAGCATCTCCTACCCCAAAATTATATATTACACATCTAATAAAATCATTCCAGTTTGTGAATTGGACCCGAAAATGCCTCAAATGGAGTCGGAGGCCAAACGGAGCACTTACAAGGGGACCCAGGGTGGGACCCATACCTTTTTGGGGCCTAGGGGTCACGAGGACCTCGCCTAAATGGCAAGGCATCGCTAACCACTCCAGAGAGTGGCGAGGCCTCGCTGGTCAGTGGGCTTGGCCGGGCGGGCCGCTCGGGCCGATGGCCTTTGGGGTCTAGTGGGACCCCCTAGTGCATGGGCCGTGGCTTGAAACCACCCCAAACACCTACTTCCTTCACAAATTACCCCTCCAAGCTCTCTTTTCTCTTCCAAGTTGCTGTTTTCTCTCTCAAATCTCCCTTCCGTCCACCCATTTCGTCATTCCCTGGCCAAACACGCACACCATCACTGTTTTCTGCAATAGCCAACTTCTAACCTCTCCATTCTCTCTCATTTGAGCCCATACATTCCCATTGGTGGCTCAAAATCGTGTAAGCTTCCTAACTCATTCCATTTCTTCATTTTCCTTCTTCATTCCCTGTCATTTGGGACTTTATAACCTCTGTTGAGGCTCAAATCCGTGGAGAACCCAAAACTCCAGCCCCTCCTCTCTCTTTTCTTCCCTTCTCATGACCTTTTTCGAGATCATTACGACTGTTTTCTCGATTTCAACCTTTCTCTCTCTCATGGGAAAGAGAAAGGGTGCCCCTCCTCCGTTGCCAGACTCGGATGCCTAGTCATCCATCCCGGTGTTTGCATCTCTAAACCCATCTCTTACTCCTCTTGGTCTCACCATTTCACACCCAGATGGGCACAATGATTCACATTTTTTGTGTCCCATGACTTTCACAACCTCCAAATGTTGGGACGTTTAGGGCCCGTTCAGCCAACTGCATTAGGTGAGTAAGGTGGATAGAATTGTAAAAGTAACAATAAATGTATGTGTAAGGTATTGTCCCTAGATTGGGTGTATCCCGTGTTTTCCAATACCATGTTTGGAATGTATGCAATTAAAAGTAAATTCTGAGATTTCCTTTCAAAAATTACACTTAGAAATTCATCATCATGGGATTTGGAAATCCCATCTCACACCTTCCAACACAAGGCTCATTTTCCACAGCCTATACCATTAATTTTAATCCCCACCCACCCTCCTACCAAACATGTCATTCACAATCCCGAGGTGGTATTAGCAATGCAAGCCCATTTAATACAACTTAAGACCACTGGCCAAATAGGCCCTTGGAATTTTGGACCTAGAGTGGTGCTCCTAGATTTCGAAAGACCTAACAGTATGGGAAATCCAATAAATTGATAACGCGATAAGACAATTTCTTATATTAGAAAGGGTATAAAATCATCTAGTGTATAAGCATAGACTTCGGATTACAACCAGTGGATTACCTCTACTCGTAAATTACGATTAGACTCCTGGTTAGGCTAAGGAAGGTAAAGGACTAATTAATTATGCTAAGCCAATTGAATAATAGACTTAGTTATTCGGCTTAAACGACTCAGACCTACTACACAACTTTCCTTCCGTGTTGGCCCTATCACTTACAACTAAAAGTTTCTTAATTCGTCTTTGAGGAGTGTTAAGGACATATAACCAATAGAGATTTTCTTTTTAGGCCCAAGGAACCCAAATGGGCAATAAACAATTAGAAATTTGGTCCCAAATTGCATGCCATGTTGGCATACATATTGTGCATATGTGCGTAGAAAGATAGCCTGCCTGTTAAGCTAGACATGAGTAAATAAGGTAAGTCGGGGCCGTGATAAAGGTCCTTCTTTGGTAGAATTAGGCATCTTGCCACAAACTCACACCTGTCCCTGAATCAACCACAATACCCATCATCTTTAGCTCCTTTCTATAACCATAGGTACCAATGCCATAGCACACATCATTGATGAAAGGAAGACAAATGTATTGGGAAATCGTATCCCATTTCATGTCAAGGATAGGTCCTAAATTACACCTTGTTCCAACATACGGATCAGGACATAGATCTTGAACCCTGAGAATAGAAACAATGTTAAGGGGGGTAGACAAGTTATGAACCCAGTTGAGTTAAGTAGGTATACACGACTACCTGTTCATGGGCGCAGGGAAGCATGGTTGGCCCTTGCTCCACTGGCCCAGGATCGAAAGAAATTACTCCCAGTTATACGAAAGGTTAGGTCATTAAATAAGATCTGAATCTTCCTTAGAATGTAAAGCAATTAGGGTTCAAGTGTTAAACAATTTCATATTATAGAATAGGCCTAACAATGGGTACGAACTGAATTACAATAACCGAGGTCAATGTATCCATAGATGTGCTCGTTGAATATAAACATAATAGAAGCCCTAGCAAGTTCTACTATGAGAAACCGTTTTAAGATGATCTAGTAAGATTTGACTCACCATTCCCATGGACATAGATAATATCGAGGACTCTCTTAGACCAAGACTTAAAGGGCAACCCAAGAAATAGGACATTTGAGCCTTTCAATGATGGACATTCCCTAAGTTTTAGAGTGATCGGACTACGAAGCTACTGATATATACAACTGCGAAGCATTCGTGGCTTGACCCAATTCTCAATCCTAGGCGACTATCAGTGGACTCACTGCTTGGCCGAGCAGAAGACCAGGAGCCACTAGGACTAGGAAGGGATACGATGAGCTTTCTACCCTGGCCAGGTAGATGATCGATGTATCGGGATCAAGCCCAATATAACCGTCTCTCCGTGTCGGTCAAACATTGAAAACAGCTATCTTACTCTAACTAGTTGGGAATCGAAGTCAAGACTCCAACTAGGGAGAGAAATCCATTGTAGCAAACCATCAGGATAAACGCAAGGAATAAAGAAATAAATTTTTAAGGGGGTAGCATAAAATGTACTAGACTAGTATGCACAAGATACACCCTACCATGCATAGATACTTGAAATCAATAAGTCTTAGGCAAATGAAATAATAGAATTCTTACTTATTACCTTTAGCCAATTTCGGAGACGAAATTATTTTTAAGGGGGGTAGATTGTAACATCCCGGATTTTTGCCAACCTGGAATTAAACGTCCTTAGGCAATGGGTCGATCCTAATACCTTATTAACTTGTCAGAACTCAATCCCAAAGTCTAAAATCGCTTTTTAACCCTTTTCCTTCACAAATCTCACCTTTCACCACCTTGTTCTTTCAATTTTTCTAAGTACTTTCACATTAGACACTATCTTAAAGTTTAGGTGATGAAGAACAATACTTAAATTAAACATTACTATAAATAGTAAATACATAAATAAATTGGGCTTTTAACCATTACCCTTATGGAATCTCACAAAACGAATAGGTTATTTGGAACATCAGCCTCTCCTGCCCTAGGACCTTCTTCTGTTGTAATTAGGGCGTGCTTTAGTTAAGTATTAATAACTTGGATCACTTTATATACAAACTATGAAGGCCTAGGTACCACCTCAGACAGAAATCTTACAGGACTAAGTACCACCTCAAACAAAAATCATACAGGACTAAACCCTTTAGAAATTAAGCGAGAATTAACTAATGCTAAACTAGATTAGCTACAAAATCCGCTTGATCCACTTTAAATACGATCTGCAAGACCTAAAACTTGTAGAATCATTGACGCTACATTACCCTAGAAGCTAGGACCAATCTCATTACCCGGCTGCTCTCGAGAGCATCACGAAACTCCGTATCAGATCTGGACCGCACATCGAAAGTCCGATTAACATAAATTTAAACGGTTAGGACCACCTTGTTGGGCTTGACAACATTCTCAAAAATTAAATCCAGATAGTGTCCCAGTGCTATTCGCTTGAGCCCAGAGCGAGGAGTGTGAGAAAACATGGTTTTCTTTATAAATTAAATAAAATTTAAGTAATCTGAGACTTGATGTTTGCGGGCCAAACATAAGAAATCAGACCGTCAGAATCTGACCCAAATACACCCTCAGATCAGGAAGCATTTCATATACATGGCAGTGTACTTGAAATCCCTGATCGACATTCGCTGACCGTTGAACTGAAACTGGTCCGTCACGTGCGATCTGGAAACCCGACTGGAACGAAACCTCAGTTGAACCTAGATCTAGTGTTAGTGAGCTTAAGTCCGACCTTTGGCTCAAGGGGGCTTCCAAAAGTGCTCCGTTGAGACGGAACAGACCCACTTTGGCTATAACCTAAGTATACCTTGACCCCGAGTCTATTTCCGTGAGTTCTGGACCTATATAAAGACTTTAAACCCTCACTCTCTCATTCCATACGAATTTGAGAAAACCTAGGAGAGAGAAGAGAGAAAAGAGAGAGAAAGGTTGTGAGTTGTGGGAGGATCTCCTTGCCACTCTACCCTGCTGCTATCCGTGCCTAACCACATCGTTCTTATCGCTTTCCTAGCATTTTCAACTCCATTTCTAGGTAAGAAAACTCTAACCCTAACCTGTTTTAGGGTTTGGATTGATTCAAGTAGCGAAATAGCTAACGTAACTTGTGATTTAGGTCGTCATATCGATGTTGACGAAAGCGTAGAGATTCTATCAACTCCGTTAGGCTTCTATGTCAAAAGGTGTGGACTTTAGACATATAGGTAATGGTTTTCAAAACTTTTAATGTCAGATAATGATAGATTCATGATCTGCATGCAATTGCACATATACAAAGTGCTGTCCGTTTCGTTTTTCGGTTATACGTTGACTATGTTGAATATACTGTATTCATCGTATTTGTAGAAAATACCGTATACGTACAAATTTTGAAAGTATGTTAGCCATGATTAATTACTGTATGAACATGCTATATATATATATGTATAATACTCATTCGGCGAAAGGATTCTCCCTAATACATGTTTTTGCTAGTACACGTTAAGTATGTTAAAAGAGTGTATTTTAAGTGTTTGTGAAAATGACCGAATGAGTATAGAATTCGTATTCGTGCTCGCCATGACTAATTGTCATGGATATATGATTGTTGTAAAGGCGATACCCCTTTAACGAAAGGACTTGCCCTAAATCACGCCACGACCACTATACGCTATATATGTTAAAATGTGTAGCCCAAGTGTTTGTGGAAATGACTGAATGAATATGGAACTTAGATTCCTGCTTGCCATGACTATCCGCTGTGGGTGCACGCGTGTTATAATTGGGGTATCTCCCTAGTGAAAGGATTTGGCTTAATACCTATGTGATCAACATATTTCATGTATGTTGATGTATGTAGTCTAAAGTGTTTGTTGAAATGTCTGAATGAGTAGAGGTTAGTAAATTGTAATGTATAAGGGTGTTGAGATATGATTCTCAACTCCTTTAACTATGTGTATGATTTCTTTAGATATCTGTGTGATTAGGAATTGAATATGTACAAACTCATGCTTATGTTGTACTTCATAACATGCTCAACTGATTGTATGATTTTATCTATGTAATGCGTATGTTTAAATTCATGTTTAAGTTGTATTCTATAAGGGCCGTGACGGGTGATGGGGGAGTGGTGTAACGATTCTGTGTAACAGCCCTAGCAGCCCTAAGCGGACCATATTGGATATTTGACTGTATGAGTGAAATCTTGATCCATTACTGCTTTGACTCTCTGTACTTGAATGTGATTGGGGCTATTGTATAGTCTAGGCAATCGGTAACAGGATTGAATTCGTGGCTGAGATTCATTCGCCATGTGAGATGTGTTCGATGAACCCGAGTCGTACTTCGGTTGGCGATAGTGGTTGGCCACGCGAAGTGCTTATGCACTTCATGTCGCTCAACTTGTCGTGCGCTCGAGCTTGCCGAGCTCGTCAAGTAACCCGATCTGTCTAATGTATGTTCACCATGTTTGGACGCTACTGCTTGAACCTAAGGTACCGAACATACCAGTGCAACCCCGTTAACCTTGGTACCTCGATCCGCTAAGACTCATGAGCCGGGCATGGTGGTATGGGATACCGTGGTCGATCTGTTGGCCTACGCTGGGGCGATGTTCCTCCCCATAGTGACCAGTGAGCAACCCAGACTCGTGAGCCGAATACGGTGGTATGAGATACTATATTCGAGCTGCCGGCCTACACTGCTTTGATGGGTGATGGGGGAGTGGTGTAACGATTCCGTGTAACAGCCTTAGCAGCCCTGACCGTACCCGGTGTGGTGACCTCGAGCATACTCTGAATCTGCGGAGAGGCGACGAGCCTTCCCGTAGTAAACAGAGTATAAACTAAGCCTGCATTGATAAGGTGATGGGGGAGTGGTGCAACGATTCCGTGTAACAGCCCTGACAGCCCTTGCAGCGACGTAGAACCACACTATCGTATGAAATTATCTAGGATTGACGACCCTAGAATGGATCATTGTTTGGGAATGATATAAGGAAGGTACCTTAGTTTCCCAATACTGTTGTTTGAAATGGACTAATAACAACTCGGTAATCATGCTCATCATCGCACTGCATGTGCCTGGAAGATGTGGAGCACTGAGGGATGAAGGCATGCCACAGACGTAAGATGGTATCACATGAGGGAGTATGTTGGTGAGGGCATGCATCATGACAACATTTCATACTTGCATTAATAAGAGTACTTAGGATTGTTGATTGTACTGCTTTATCATTACTGCTTGACTGTTTTGATAACATGTTAACCTATGCTTTATTGTTCCACTGAGTTGATCACTCACTCCCACGTTACGGGACGGTGTTCCGAACACCCACCAGACTTTGTCTTATTGCAGATAGTGATGCTACTCCTGAGGCGGAGCCGGACTTTTGTGACGACGAGAATGCCTTCTCGTATATGCTGTTTTCTGGCGGCTTCATGTGAGCCGTGTCTTGATCGATGGGATTATAGGGATGTTGACTAGATGACACTACACCTTTGGTATATTTTAAAATTGTACTTGTAATTCATTAACCTGGTAACATTATCACACTCTGGAGACTTACCATAACTTATATATTTTATACATCTATCACAGTCTTTCGCTTGCAATTTAACTGTCTCTGGAGTATGATATGTTGTTTTGGTATAATCCCATTCATGTTTCCATGCTCTCATCATAATCATCATTATCTATGTTGCATAAGTGAGGCGTTGGAAATCGGGAGTTGAGCTTTGCTCGACCCCTGATTTTCAGTGCGTTACAGGTATCTAGATAGTGGTTGCTCCAGACATATGACAGGTGACAAAGGTCTGTTCACCAGTCTTAAAGACATGACTGATGGTTCAGTCACATTCGGTGATGGTAGCAACTGCTGAATTGTTGACTAAGGTACGGTTCACCTCTTTAACCTCCCTCTATTTGAGAATGTTTTATATGTAGTAGGTTTAAAACATAATTTTTTAAGCATCTCTCAAATATGCGATAATAATCATAGTGTAAAATTTACCAACCAAGGGTATGAAATTTTAAATAAGAATGGTTCTGTAATATTAACTGGTTGCAGAACTTCTGAGAACTGCTACATAGTTTGTGATTTAAGCTCATCTAAGTTATCGTGTTACATGGTCCAAACCGATGAGACCAAATTGTGGCATAAGTGCTTAAGACATGTACACTATCGCAACTTGTATAGATTGAGCAAAAGAGAATTGGTAAGTGGTCTACCCATAGTAAAGAAAGTGGATAAAATATGTGGCGAGTGCCAGATTGGTAAACAAACCAGGAGTGCTCACAAAAAGGTGAACTCCAATGGCACTCTAAACTACTCGAACTTCTCCACATGGATCTCATTAGACCAACTAGAACGGAGAGTCAAGGTGGCAAGAAGTATATTCTGGTGATTGCAGATGACTTTACCAGGTATACTAGGGTAGTCTTCTTAAGAGAGAAATCAGAAACTCTCAATGAAGTAAAAAGGGTACTTAAACATATCCAAACTGAAAAAGAATCACAAGTCACTAAGATCCATAGTGATCATGGTTCTGAGTTTGAAAATAGCAGTTTTGAGAAATTTAGTAGTGATCAAGGAATATCACATGAATATTCTGAGCCAAAAATACCACAACAAAATGGTGTAGTGGAAAGGAAAAATAGAGTGCTTTAAGAAATGACAAATGTAATGTTAAATAGTATGAAGCTTCCTAAAAATCTTTGGGCTGAAGCCGTAAATACTGCTTGTTATATAATTAACTATGTTTATATTAGAAAATCAAATAGTAAAACGGCTTATGAAATGTGGTTTGATAAGAAGCTTACTATCAAATACTTTCAAGTTTTCGGCAGCTAGTGCTACATCTTGTGTGACCGAGAAAATTTGGGTAAATTTGACACCAAAAGTGATGAAGGGATATTTTTAGGGTATGCTCTGACTAGTCGAGCGTATCGGGTTCTTAACAAGAAGACTGGTGTAATTCAAGAGTCCATTAATGTGGTTATAGAAGATCACTTAAATACACCTGTCTCAAGTTCAGAAAATGTTGCAGTCCTTTTATTTGACAAACCAGACTCTTCATCTAGTCAAAATAACACTGAACTGCAGACAGTTAAAGACCATCCTTCTGAAAAAATTCTTGGAAACCCTCTCACTGGTGTGCGCACTCGCAAACAACTAGAAGATATGTGCAACTACATGTGCTTTACATCTTAGATAGAACTGGCTAACGTAAAAGAAGTCCTTACTAACGAAAAATGGATTGTAGCAATGCAAGAAGAGCTCAATCAGTTTGTTAGAAATGATGTTTGTTACTTAGTTCCAAGACCAAAAGATAAACACATTATCGGAATAAAATGAATTTTCAAAAATAAGTCTAATGAACTTGGTAATATTATTAAAAACAAGGCTAGGCTGGTTGTACAAGGGTACACTCAAATTGAAGGCATTGATTATGATGAGACCTTTGCCCCAGTAGCTCGTCTTGAATCAGTCAGACTATTTATATCCATTACGTGCTTTAAAATTTTCAAAATATATTAAATGGATGTAAAGAGTGCGTTCTTAAACGACGACTTGCATGAAGAAGTGTATGTTGAACAACTAAAGGGTTTTGAAGACCCTAAGCATGCTAATTATGTTTATCGCCTAAAAAAGACACTCTATGGTTTGAAACAAGCTCCCAGGGCATAGTAAGAAAAGTTGACTAAGTGTCTACTAAGTCATAACTTTGTAATGGGGAGTGTTGATAAGACACTGTTTATAAAGAAACATAATGATCATATACTAATAGTACAAATCTATGTTGATGACATTATCTATGGATCTACTTGTACTAACATGACTGTTGAATTTGCAAATCTTATGAAATCTAAATTTGAAATGAGTATGGTTAGAGAACTAAACTATTCCTAGGGTTGCAAGTCAAACAGCTTCCTGATGGTTTCTTTATCTCTCAAACCAAATATTCTCTGAACTTAGTTAAAAGTTCGGATTTGAGAGTGAGAAAAATTTTGATACTCTAATGAGTACTATTCTTAAACTCTCTAAGGATTCAATAGGTAAGAGTGTGGATCCTAAGTTGTATCGCAGTATGAAAGGTAGTTTACTTTATATCGACAGGCAGATTTCCGGCGCCCTTGTTTTTTCTTAAGAATATTATATAAGCATCGATATATCGAAGCCTCCTCGATACCATCGAATTTTAAACCTTGATGATATCGGAAGGACTTTAATGATATCGTTCTTAGGCGCCAAGTTCTCCAGCAAAATATTTCAGGGTGGTTTATCTATGATCGGGGGGTCACTCGATAGAATCGATATTCAAATATCAATGATATCAATGTCGTATCAATTGCATCGGGCATGGACATAAATTGTCCAGCAAGCCTTATGAAAAATCCTTTTGATTTATCGATGCATCGACACAGCTATTGATATCATCGACATTCAAATTCTGATGATCTCGAAGGTCCCTCGATCATTCATGAAAACCTGAAATATTTCAAGTCAAGTCTCTTTCATTTTTCAAGTGTCGATGAATCAAACTCTCATCGATGGAATCGGAGTTTGAAATTCGAAGACATCGAAAATCGTTTCGATTCATTGACCAGCTGGCAAAAGGTTTCAAAAGCGTATGACATTGAGTTCAAGTCATCGAGCGGACCATCGATGATATCGAGAGTATACACTCGATGATATCGAACCTACTTGATGATATCGAACTCTGTCATAAATGTGACCGTTTTATATCCGTTGGAACCTTTTGCCTATATAAAGAGGACTTGTCTAGTGTTGCTGTGAGAGAAAGAAGAGAGAGCTTTTGAGTTTTTAACCTTAGATCTTATACCCAAAGCCCTTTCTCTCAAGGGAGTTCATCCTCCAATCCACCCTCTCAATAGAGTGGATTGGGGAATGAACTTCCGCATTCAAGGATCCTTCAACCACTACCTTAATGGCAAATCATGAAGTTAGGATGCCTTCAATGCATAAATGATTGAAATCGCTCTATCTTCCTTATAGGAAAATCTTTTGAGAGTAGGATTTTATCATAACCTTAACCCAACCTATCGCCAAACATTGGTACATCTTTTGAGTTGCGGATCAACGAGACCGAAGACTCTTCATCAACAAAGGAGAAGATCTTCGTCAACGTGCTTAATGAGACTCATCCACTCATCTGTAAGTATCTAGATCCAGAGGACACTTGCGATCATTCCTTTTAGGATTGGGTCTTAAGTGTTTCTCACCCTTTCAAGCTCTCGTATGAGGCCTCTGGTGGGAATGTACGTGGTGGGTGCATTGTGTGGACCCTTGCTCTATGGAGAGCATAAACATCTGGTTAAAGGTGAACCAATCAAAACCCGTGTGAAACCTCGGGTTAGAGGTAAACCGCATAAAACCTCCGTTAGGGTCTTATGGAAGATCCTTGGCCAATGTGCCTAAAAGTACATGCGTTGTGTTGACCCTTGCTCGTGAGAGCATAAACAGTCAACCTCAGTGTAGGTTGTAAAGGTTAAAGATGAACCTGATTTAAAACCTTAGGTTTGAGGTGAACCGCTGTGAAACCTCTTTGGTGAAATCCGGCACACTCAAGGGTTGAGTGCGTTTGCCGAGAGTGGAGTAGACTAATCGTCGAACCACTATAAAAATGACTGTGTTCGAGATTGTCATTCTTCTATTTGTGTGATTTACTTTAATACTTCCATATCTGAATATCTGCGATCACACCTCACACACATACACAGTCATATCTATCATAAACTAGTTTGCATATTGTTCACTTCTTAAATAGTTTGTGATTGGATCCTCTACCGGGCTTGGAAGCCAGTAGAGTTACTTTTGAGTAATCCTAATATGTGCTTACTGATTAGGATTAGTGTAATAGGATTTTAAATAAACCATAAAAACTTTAAAAGTCCTATTCACCCCCCTCTAGGACATATTGGCATATCCCTACTTCCACTAAAGCGGTCTTCACCACTATTTCATTTACCTCTTTAAGGGTTTTCCATGTAAAAATCTCTTGTGTTGTGTGGTTTTTGCTTTGATTTATTTCATTGCTTTATTATCCCATAATTCTGATGTTTTGGGAGGCAAGATCTTAAGGTTTTGTGCAACAACCCCCAACAAAGTGGTATCAGAGTTAAGTTCATTGAACGGAGTGGGATTAGTTTTGAATGGAAGGTGGCTCATCAAGGATGATCAGCCTCAATAGTTCTAACTGGACCATATGGAAGGCTAAGATGGAGGACTTACTTTATTGCAAAGACTTGTATTCTCCAATTCAAGGCATATCAGAAAAGTAAAAGGGTATGACAAATGATGATTGGAAGAAATTGGACCGGAAGGTGGTGGCATTTATTAGACAATGGTTGAACGATTCTGTATTCCACCATGTGTCTATGGAGACCTCGGCCACTAGCCTATGGCTAAAATTGTAAGGGTTGTATAGGTGGAAGACAGCCGACAATAACATTTTTCTGATAAGACGACTTGTGAATCTCAAGTTCAAAGATGGTGGATCTGTGGCTGAGCACATGAATGAGGTTAGCAATATATTGAACCAGCTCTCCGCTATGAAGATGGTCCTAGACGATGAATTACAGGCTTTGCTATTCTTAGCTCATTGCCTTATAGTTGGGAGACATTGGTGGTGTCTCTAAGTAACTCCATGCCAGACAAAAAGGTATCCATGGAATATGTAACTAGTTATCTCTTCAATAAGGAGGCAAGGAGGAATCTTAAGGGTCTACTCAGCAAGAGGCCCTTGTGACATAAGAACAGGAGAGAGGTAAGAACATAAAGGGCGGTAAGGTCCGAGATAAATCAAAAGGTAAGTCGAGTACCAGAAAGGATGTTAAATGTTGGAATTATGGCAAGAAAAGCCACTACAAGCATGAATGTCATAAGAATAAGAATGACAAGGAAAAGGAAAGGAGAAGGAAGATGAATCAAATTCTACTGCAGTCGCTTCAGATGGCGACGTTGTAGTTATTCTTTCAGCAGATCACGATGTATGTCTCACGACTACGAGTCAGGACACTGACTGGGTGATAGACTCGAGAGCCTCGTTTGATGTGACTCCACACAGGGACTTCTTCACAAGCTACAAGTCTGGTGACTTTGGGACCGAGAAGATGGGAAATTCTTGCGTATCAAAGATCCTAGGGGTCAGTGATATTTATGTGAAGACCAATGTGGGCTGCGTATTGGTTCTCAGGGATGTGAGGCATATCCCAGACCTTCGCCTTAACTTGATATCGATGGGAAGGTTGGAAGATGATGGCTATAAAAGTCGATTTATTGGTGGGTGTTGGAAGCTCATCAAGGGTTCATTGATCGTGGCCAGAGGAAAAAGTGTTGCACCCTTTACAAGGCAAGTGTCAGTATGTGCAAGGGTGGGTTGAACGTAGCGGAAGATTCAGCTATTGACATGTGGCACAGGCGTATAGGCCACATGAGTGAAAAAGGGCTTAAGGTACTAGCAAAGAATCAGCTCCTTCTAGATGTGACAGGTATAGCTCTCAAAACCTATATTGATTTTTTATCAGGGAAACAGCATAGAGTTTCATTTGTTAAAACTGTTTCTCATGTTAATAAAGTGCATGCATTGGATGTGGTTTATTTTGATGATTATGGTCCTATGAGAATAAAAACTTTGGGTGAGGCATTGTATTTTGTCACTTTTATAGATGATGCACCTAGGAGGGTTTGGGTTTATGCTTTGAAATCCAAGGACGAGGTCTTTGGTATGTTTAAATTGTTTCATGCTATGGTCGAGAGAGAGTTAGGTAGATCATTGAAGTGCATCCGCACTGACAATGGTGGTGAATACCTTGTTGACTTTCATGAGTATTGCAAGTCCCTGGGTATATGGCATGAATAGACAATTCCCAAGACCCCCCAGCATAATAGTGTGGCTGAGCGAATGAATCACACCATTGTTGAGAGAATCAGATGCATGTTATCCCATGCGAAGTTGCCCAAGACGTTCTTAGGAGAAGCAATGCACACGGCAGTGTATTTGATAAACAAGTCTCTATCAGCCCCATTAAATGGAAAAGTACCTGAGAAGGTGTGGACTGTACAGGATCCATCGTACAGTCATCTCAGGGTATTTGGATGTAGGGCATCCGTTCACGTACCAAAGGATGAGAGGTCCAAGCTCGATATAAAGATCGGGCAGTGTGAGTTCTTGGGGTACGGTGATGAAAAGTTCAGTTACAGATTGTGGGATCCGACCGAGAAGAAGCTCATCAGGAGCAGAGATGTGGTATTCTTTGAAGATCAGTATGTAGAAGACATTGGTAAGCTAGAGAAGAACCAGCCTAGTTCAGGTGAGCTAGAGGATATGGATACGGTTATTCCTCCCCTGGTGCTTGATGATGGGGGAGTACAGTAAGGTGCAGAGGACGAGGGAGTTCTTATAGAAGATGGAATGGGGGAGCAGCCCCCACCTGATCCACCTGTTAAGCCACATGTGAGGAGGTTATCTAGGGATAGACATCGTTCAAGAGGTACTCACCGCATGAGTACATTATGCTCACTGATGGGGGAGAGCCAGATGATTATTTTGAGGCCCTAGCCAACGAGCATAAGGGGGAGTGGTTGAAAGCTATGCAAGAGGAGATGAAATCTTTGCATAAGAACCACACCTATAATATGGTGAAATTGCCTAAAGGCAAGAAAACTTTGAGCAACAAGTGGGTGTTCAAAAAGAAGGTTGAGTAGAAGAATTCACAGACGAGGTTCAAGGCTAGACTTGTGGTGAAAGGGTTTGGTGAGAGGAAAGGTATAGAATTCGAGGAGATATTCTCACCAGTGGTGAAGATAACATCCATACGGGTGTCGCTTGGGTTGGCGGTTAGCATGGATCCGGAGATAGAGCGGTTAGATGTTAAAACTGCCTTCCTCCATGGTAACTTGGAAGAAGAGATCTACATACACCAACTAGAGGGGTTTGAAGTCAAGGGCAAAGAGCATATGGTGTGTAAGCTGAGGAAGAACTTGTATTGGCTGAAACAAGCTTCATGGTAATGGTACAAGAAGTTTGACTCATTTATCTTGAAGCATGGGTATGACAGAATGGAGTTGGACCACTGTGTGTTCACGCGCAAGCTCTTAGATGGCGGATTCCTCCTGAGTCAGAAGGGGGAAGATATGATAGGGTTTTTCTCCTCAGGTCAGAGGAGAAGTGGTGCGGTCCTGATGCCACAAATAGTGGAATCACCACGCTGCTCAACCAGTCGAGAACACTGCTCGACCGGTCGAGTGGTGCTCGACCAGTCGAGGGAGGTGCTCGACCAGACGAGTGGGCCGCTTGACCGGTCGAGGACACTGCTCGACCAGTCGAGCTTATGCAGATTTGAGTCTGGATCTTGTGCGAACTATGGAAATTCGAGGCGGTTTCGCAAGAGGTGCAAAAGGGAGTTGCCTAAACTATAAATAGGGGTCCCTAGGGCTTTTTTAGAGGATGCAAGAGGTAATGCAAGAGGGTTTCCTAAAGCTTAGCAAGGGTTTGCTAAAGGGTTTAGGGCTATCAAAGGTGTGTATGTGTGTGTGTGTTGTGTGTGTGTGAGGAGAGAGAGAGAGAGAGAGAGAGAGAGAGAGAAGAGGAAGCTTGTGGAAGGGAGGTTATGCTCATAGAGGTGATCTATTGTGCACTTGATATCTCAGCGCTTCTACGTCCTCAAAATCAGTGAGGTCTCTCCATTTTTTCTTTTTATTCTCTTATTGTTTATCCACTCCTGCGTGACTGAAGAAGGTTTGATTCTAGTGGTGTGTGTGCTTGTGATCGGTTGTAACGTTCTACTTCATAGTTAATTGTTGCTCTGGACGAGGTCCCGTGGTTTTTACCTCTTTGAGGGTTTTCTACCTAAAAATATCTTGTGTTGTGTGGTTTATGCTTTGATTTATTTCATTGCTTTATTATCCCATAAGTCTGGTGTTTTGGGAGGCGAGATCCT
This sequence comes from Magnolia officinalis, assembly GCA_021015155.1. Lineage (NCBI taxonomy): Eukaryota > Viridiplantae > Streptophyta > Magnoliopsida > Magnoliales > Magnoliaceae > Magnolia > Magnolia officinalis. Next base: position 3,205 of record JAJHSJ010002068.1, on the reverse strand, counting down.
AAGGTTTTGTGCAACGGCCCCCAACAAGGTCATCTCTATTATGATAAGGTCAACACTGTGTGTGGGGCCCACCATGGTGTATGCATGGACCGCGGCTTTGGTGGGCCCTCCCGATCCACCAAGGTGGGCGGATCTCTGACTGTGAGACCCACCGTGATGTATGTGCCTTACTTTCGCACTGTCCATCTATTTTGACTTTTGATAGCTCATTTTTGGGCCCAAAAATTAAGCAGATCCAAATTTCAGGTGGACCACACTATAAGAAATAGTGGTGATTTAAAAACAACCGTTAAAAACTTTCTGGGGGCCACCGAAATGTTTACTTTCCATCCAACCTTTTGGTAACGTCACAAAGAACTGGATGAATGGACCACACCAATATCAGCTTGATCTGAAACTTTTGTGTCTCACAAGAAGTTTTTAATGGTCAATCACCAGTGTTTCCTGTGGTGTGATCCAAAGATTTGGATTTGCGTCATTTTTGGAACATGCCCCAAAATCAGCTCTCAGAATGGATGGACTGTGTGGATCTAAGGAACATACTTCAGGGGTCCTTACTCTTGCTCCGGTGGTAGACTCTTAGGAGTTTCAACACTAGGTCAAGGGTTCGAGTACCCATAGGTGGTGAAATTCCACTACGCATGAGTGTATGGGGATGTGTGTGCATGGGTAAAGGAAAAAATGAACATACTTCAGAGTGGGCCCACAATCAGGGATTCGCCCACCTCAAGGGATCTAGGGATCACCGAAGCTGCACCCCCAAAAGATCATGTCAATCCAACCATAAAGTGGGCTAAAGGGAACTCTTTTTAATAGTTATGCATTATTTTCTACTTGTCCGGAGGTAGTAAGAAAAGACTCACAAGTCACAGGCAGGTGGATTATAATTTGTAAGTTACTTTAGATAAGCTACTTATGCCACAAGTAGCTTTCCTTGGTTTCTACTTATTCGGCGGGTAAGTTTGTTTGGTCTTCACATCCACCGTCCATCATGTGGGGCCAACCTTTGATGTCGACTATTCATTGTGTGGGCCCCACCTTTAATGTGGCATGTCAATCATGCAAGGCCAACCTTGGATGTGGGCAATTCATCATTAGAGGCCAACCTTTAATGTGCACCAGGGCCCACCTTTGATGTTGGTCATCCATCATGCGTGGCTCACCATCAATGTTATTGTCTATCATGTGAGACCCACCTTCAATACCCATCGCCCATCATATGGAGCCCACCTTTGATGTAGACTGTCCATCATGTGGACCCAACCCCTAATGTGGATCGTCCATCATGTGGGGCCCACCTTGGATATGGGTCGTCCATCATGTGGGGCCCACCTTGGATATGGCCCACTCATTATTAGGGCTAACCTTTGATGTGGATCATCCATCATGTGCGGCCCACCATTTATTAATTTTCCATCATGTGGAGCCCAGCCTTTGATGTGGACTGTCCATATTGTGGGGCCACCTTAATGTGGGCCATCCATCATGTGGGGCCCAGCTTCAATGTCCATTGCCCATCTTGTGGAGCTCACCTTTGATGTGGACGGTCCATCATGTGGACCCCACCTTTGAAGTGTGCCATCTATCATATATGCTCATTTTGGATGTGGGTTATTTATCATTAGGGGCCGGCCTTTGATATGAACTGTCCATTATGTGGGCCCATGTTAATATGGTTGATCTATCATGTGGGGCCTCCTTTGATATGTATTGTGAGAGATAGAAGTAAAAAAGTTAAAAAGTTAAAAAGTTAAAAAGCTAAAAATAAAAAACTTATGGAGATAAGTAGTTTTAAGCACATAAGTTATTCTTTCAATCACGCTTACCAAACTAACTTAAGTGAGAAAAGTAACTTAGGGCCTTTTGGGTACCACCATATAAGTAACTTTTTTCTACTTACAACAGTAGATAAGTAACTTATTTCAGATAATTTTGGCTTATAATTAGTTATAAGTAACATTTTTTACTTAAAATTACTTAATCACTTCAGTTAATTTTTTTAACTTTTATACTTTTCATAAGTTGTTGAAGAGAAGTATAGGAGAGATGAAAGAAGTCACTATCGCCTTTTGAATAAAAGTAGTAGGGGCTTCATAGCGACTTTCATTCTAAAGGAAATCGAACCACCTTTAGTCAATAGGAGCCCTACTCATATTCAAAAGGCAATCACAAACCAATTCATTGGTAACCGGGTGGAGTAAACTTTCAGTAGGGCGAGTTGTTTGATAGTGACTTCTTTCTTAAGGTAGGGCGACGAAAGGCTACTTCAATGATGGAATGCTTCTCCCTCTCCAGACTCAAGCCATGATCCAATTCTAGACAACATGCTTGAGGTATGCTGTAAGACCCGTATCCTAGACCGTATTGTTCCGTCGACTTTCGCGATCCTTTCCGTCAAATTTTGGCAACCTGCGACGTATAATCAATGTTGCGATCGACCGTAAGTCGTATCCTTTAGATTCGAGTCGGCTTAATCTGAGACCTGTATCATTGGGACCGCATCGTCGCCGCGGTTCCAACGCCACGACTCGCGCACTGATCCGATACCCAAGCCGAAAGATGTGAGCCGACGTTTATTTCGAAGAAACACCGCGCTTTCTCAATCCCAAGAGAATCTCTACACAATGTCAAATCAATCCCATCAATCAATCAATCACATCAATCAATCAATCACTTCAATGTCAATTACAAAGCAACCAATGCTTTCTCTCTCCAAAGTCAACTCTTTCTTACCCTCTCTCTTACACCACCATACATGTCAAGTACCACATCCATCACTCACCTCACATCACTCACTCACATCTCTTTACAACTCTCTTTCTCCCTCTTGTTTCCCAACACATTCCCAAGCAAAGCAAGAACACTCCCACGTCCAAGCTCCCAAGTGAGAGAAGAGAGTTTGTGTGGCCCACCTTTCCCCATCCCAAGATCTCCCATCCTAGCCATCCATTTCCCATCTCCACCATCAAAGAGGAGTACAAGGAGGGTGACGTTCCAACGGACCGAAGAGATCAACCGGTGGGTGGCTATTAGGCTAGGTTTTTCATATTTTTATGATGACCAAGTGAGGCCTACCGATCAATGGTAACGGATCTCACTTGGGGCTCTAAGATGTGGCCGATGGCCCACCTTGATTATCATTGATGTATGATTAGATGCAAGGGAGGGCCATAGTGTCGGGGTCCCTCCATCACACATGTGTCCC
>JAJHSJ010001831.1:0-36145 GCA_021015155.1 Magnolia officinalis | reverse complement strand
AAATCAAGCTAGCCCAAGGTGATCTAATCTAAAAATCATTTAGAACTTAGAACCTTTCATAAGTGAGTGTGGACATTGAACATCTACACCGAATTAGTTCTACCGGGCTTCATCAAAGGAGAATATCCAGATAAGTATATTTACATGTTTGTAAATCTCTTTTTAGTTTTTGAGGTTGTGCCAGAAAAATCTCTCGGTCTTTTTTTTTTGGTTTGTTTGAGGTGATCTGGAAAATCTCAGAGTGAGGGGTTTTTGAATTGTGTAAGCCCACTAGAAAGACACAGTTGTGAAGGTTTTAGGTGAACCTTGAAAACCTATTTTATAGTGAAAGCCAATATCCACTGTGTGAGGATATTGGGAGTGGAGTAGTTGTGTGGTTATTTTTTTTAACAGTTGGTGTACACACAAGTGAACCACTATAATTGCTGGAGTTGTGAATGGTTGAATGTGGCTAAGTGTGTGAATGTTGTAATTTATTTTTCCAGCATTTGTGGTGAATGATTGTAATTTACTTTCAGTACATGTGGTGAATGTTGTAATAGCAGTAGAATTTTATTTCTGTTTTATTCTTTATTCCTTTGTATCGGTTTGAGATTTTGATACACAGACCGTTCTAGGAATCAGGTTGTCCTACCATAAGCCATTGGTTTTTGGTGTAAGGTTATCCTTAGAACAACATCTGTATCAACCTCTCAATACTTATGCATTTGAGGTTACTATTCATTCTGCTATTTGAATTGTTAAGTGCTATCATTATTGATTTCTTTCTTATTTCTCATTTAAAATTTTAATTTGGCATAGTCCTATTCAACCCCCCTCTAGGACTCTTAGCTCGGCCTTTTCACTCTCAATTCTAGCTGTCATAGGATGTCCCTTGTGTGGATGAGGGTAATGAAGAAAGTTGTGGAAAGTGTGCACCTTAGAGGACCATCGGCTCTTCTACTGGAGGGGTAGGGGGTGCCCCTTGTAAGACTAGGGGGCGCATCTTCCTAGTCATAGTTAATGGTGTGAATAGACTATGTTCACAACCCCAAGTGTAGGGTCGCGATGTAGTAATAACTTGGTGAGAACGAGGTCGAATCCATAAGGAATGCGGAATATTGTCTAAAACTAATCTAAGTCTAACTTGGTTGGTCTGGGTTTTTAATCTGGTGATTTAGAAAAGGGTTTTGAAATAATAAAGACAAAAGATTAAGGATCCAGGAATCCACCTATAGCAATCTCAATATTCAATTTACTTAATTCAATGATAACTCGATTGGAATCGGAGTCCTATCATATCCAATCGGATGATGGAGTAGTTAAAATAGAATCTGAACTTTTCATTAGTTTAGTTCTCAAAAATCTGTCTAATTATAATGATTGCAGGGAATTCAATCATCCACCATGCCCAGGAGACAATGGTGAACAACAGGATTTTACAAATCACACAATCCTAAAGTCAATAAGATAATATCAAAAGCTTTCATAACATCTACTATAATTTCAGTCACAATAAATCATAGAAAACTAGAAATATACCTTTATTCAAACTAGAGATTAATGGAAGTTCAACATAAACTTGAATCAAAGTAAATTAAATATAAAAATAAACTACAGGTTTCATCCCTTAGCCTTAGCTAAGAGATTAGCCTGAGAAGACTAACATCCTAGAAGAAAAATAAAAATATCTATTAGAACCGTGAAGAAATCGAAGTGGAAGAACATTGTCGGCACTCGGCCTAGGCCTTCTATCCCTTTCCAAACCCAAGAAGGTGATTTAGAGTAACCTGGGGACTCCTTTAAATAGTTTTGCAACTCAAACTTTCACACCGCCTCAGAAAAATTCACAAACCGCCTAAAATTTACGCACTCTACGCACGTTCGATGGTAAACTTCGATGCCATCGAAGTGTTTTCGATTGCACCTTCGATGCCATCGAAAATTGGTCGAGAACTGTTTGGCGAGTTTGGCTTGAAAAATCCTGAAATTCTCAATTGCATCGATAACTTACTTTGATGTCATTGAAGTGCCTTCGATGGAATCAAAGTTTATTTTGGAATTATTTCAGAACTATGTTTTTCTGGCCCCGGAATTTCAGAATATTTTTTTTCAGGCCAATTTTCAGGATTCCTTTTCTTCATTTCAAATCTTCGATTGTCTTCATTCCTCACTTGTCCTCACTTGATTTTCTTGGATCTTTGGCATGTGAATTCTTCATTAATGACTTCCAAATTTTTAAATCTTCATTATCTTCTTTTGAGCTCTAACTCCATCCTTTTAAGTACATATTTATCATAAGCTTCCGAATCACCTCACATGGCAAAAATGTATATAGTTAAATCAAATTGTCAATGAAATGCCAAGAAAACTAATGTAATTGAAGGGTTAAATATGCAATATTTGAGTCTCAATAGACTAAACGGGAGAAGAAACACTCAAGGCATTCCTCAATGCTGTTGACGGTAGGGCCACTTAACAAACTCGGGCCTACTTCGTGCGGTTGTAGAGGATTCTAGAGGATATTGGTGGGAGCAACAGGATTTATTTCAGGGGTCAAGTTAATGATCTTCTGGCCGTCTATCAGCTCTTGAACCGCATGCTTTAGGGCGAAGCAATAGTCTGTTGTGTGACAGCGACCTTGGTGGTATGTACAAGACTCGTTCTCGTTGTAGTTGGGATGTAGAGGCTTTGGAGGATGCTTGGGTTGTAAAGGAGTAAGAAGTTGCTTGTGCACCAATGTGGTCATGATTTGGCTATACGTTTGTGTGAGCAAGGTAAACTTCCTATTTTCCCTCGCTATCATCTAGTTATTCTGATACATGTATTGGGGATTTCCCTTAGGTTGCTGTGGTTGTGGGATTCGTTGCGGTGGTGGCAGGGGATTTTGTTGATATCTCTGTTGAGCTGGCTAAGGTTGGTATTGTTGGAATTGCTGGCGTCCTTGTTGGGCAAGGTACTGGTTGCCTTGAGTGATGGTGATGATGTTGTTGACTTATGTCGGATGTTGGGAGGAAGTATTTTCATTCTTGTTCACATACCTTACGGGTGTTCCTTCGATGTTGCTCTATTTTTCCGAGGTGGCTTGGTGAAGCAAGGGAGTTCATCCCAACCCTGATTCCAGCTTCAACTTGTTCCCCAGAATGTATTACTTGAGTGAAGTTTGCGTAAGGGTACGAGATCAGGTACTCAGAGATACTCAGATTTGTCGAGTGGACAATTATGTAGATTTGCTCGTCTTTGTCATTAATGGGGGTTCTCATTCTGGCGGCCATAGCTCTCTAATGTCCTAAATATGTTCATTGCCTTAATATTGCTAGGTCTGCTCTTTCAGGTGTCATGTTGAGATTGTATGCGAACCAAAAAATGAAGGCTTAAGAAAGTTGTTCCCAGGTTCGAATGTGATTATAGTTTAGAGATGTGTAAGAGTCCAAAGCATCGCCCTTCAAAGATTTTTAGAAAAGGTAGATGATGGCTCCATCATTTTCGGCCACAATGATAAGTTCTCCACATAAAGCTTTGAGGTGAGTTGTCAGCCAGCCGATGCCACCATATCACTTGAACTTGGGTACCTCAAAGTTTTCAGGTAGCTATGCATCTGGGAAGGGACATAAATTCCTGAATTTCGTGGAGGATTGGTCTACCCCTGTTGTTTTTTAAATTGATTTTGCATGGCTTGAAACTACTCTCATAACTCGTCCATTTTGGTTTTGCTCCTTTGAAGGATTGACGTCCTTTGTGGTAAGGTGTGCTCCACTTCTTTAGCATAGTGGCCTATATCTTCGACCCTATGGCTCCCTTTAGGGGGAACTTATTGAAATGTAACAATATTCTAGGATATGGGAAATTGATGATACCGAAATGCACTCCCAATCGAGGGAGGCTGAGACATTGGGAAGTAGCCCCCTTGGTGGGTATTTTCCACTGCCTGTTGGTTGAATTGGACTCGACATTGATCCACATTATGGGTATCCGCCAGTGCTTGTCCTAGACTTCTAGTCAGAGAAGTTATTACTACTTGAAATTGACTAAAAATGTTAGTTGTGGGATTGGTTGGAAATTGACTAGAAATCCTAGCGGTGAGATTAGTTGGAAGTTGACTAGAAATCCCGACTACGGGATTGTTTTGAAGTTGACTCCCATTGTTGGAAGGATATTGAAAGAAATGCCTTGAGGTGGAGGGATGTGCTTATTGGTGGCGATGATCCTGAACGAATTCTGATGGTTGTGGTTGAACTGAACTTGAGGCGGGCTTAAATGTGAGTGCAGGCAGTTGTTGTTGTGTGGGGATAGCTAGGTTACTAGCTATCGTAGCTTGGGCTTGCATGAATTGGAGTAACATTTCATGCATTGCCCTTACTCCTTGTGCTAGCTCTTGGATGCATGTAGCTGGTGCGTTTCTGCTTGTTGTTATTGTTGAGGATGGCCTTCTAGCAGATTGAGAGTAGGGAAGAAATGACTTTCTTCTTCATGGTTGGCCATAACTATTTGGGATCAGGTATATTTCAAGGGAGAATTACTTAAAGAGGCACAATAGCATGGAATTTTTGGATTTTTATACTACTTTGGTCCTTTTAGGATGAATGATGGATGTTAATGTAGATACGCTGGAACGATTAATCCTAAAAAATTTGTGAGATCTTGTTTTTCAAGTCAAGTCATGATTAGTGGGGCTACCACATCCCCAATGGAGTCTCTATTATGTGGATGCAGGATTCTGGGTGGATCGCCCTCATGCAGGCAGATGGAAGTTTTAGTATGATTGTAAAGAGATTATGTTTGAATGGAGTTGCCACTAGCCAATTAATCCGATTCCAAAGTTGGCTAGATCCTATAGAAACATTAAGATAAAGAATCTCAAGATTCCCTGGCCTAAAATGACTCCTTGATCTGCAGTTGAAGATTCTGAGTAAGGAACCATAGTTATAGAGAGGGAAGGTATTAGGCACCCCTCTGCCCGTATAAGCGTACAATATCTACTTTACAAGATCCATGAACGTTCGATGATTATGATTATTTCTTATGCACTAATGATGCAATGGTGTATGTAATATTGTGTTAAATGCAATGCCTACGATAAACTGTAATTTTAACTAGATAAATTTGCCTTAATTGCCTACTTACCGAAGCGATAAACCAACTAATCCAAGTTTCTAATGGAGAAGATTTGATTAACTCGCTGAGTTGTAACGCATACATTTCAACTGATCGAGTGTTAAGTGTTATGTATGTAAAAGAGTGAAATTATGTATGTGATGTTGTGTGTGTATGAAAGTGTTAGATGCAACGCCTATGACAGGCTGTAGTTTTTGCTCGATAAATTCGCCTTGATTGCTCACTTGCCGAAGCGATCAACCAATCAGTCTAAATTCTGATCGGTTGTGCGATATTATCAATACGGTGTTATGGATGGAGTAAGTAGGGGTGGAGGAGGGAAGAGGTGTTACACTGTAACATCTTGAATTTTCACAGCCCAAGAACACAGTCGTGCCCGAGAATTTTGGGTGTTAATAATGTAAAAATTGGATGCTTCAAAATCGCTCATTGTTTTTTTTTTTATTATTATTTAAAAAAAGATAAATCACATCCAGTTACATTTACGAAAGTAACCATTCACAAGAATAAAATCAACTGTATTTATTATTCCATTAGAGTAAAAAAGCATACAAATAATTCTTTAATCCCCTCTCAATGGAAGCTTATTACATTATCAAAGTTTGTAGCGAAAAATAAATAAAATAATTCGTGGAGTTATCCTTCTTTTTTTCTTTTTGAAAGAATCTTTCATAGAATGATTATCGGCCATATCATCAACCTGTAATTCACCTGCAATATCTGTATGGTTGGAGAGGGTCAATGCACTACTCATAGTAATGGTTATCCTTTAAGATTTGCAATAATTCAAGAGATTCATAAGAATAATGTGAGGGTTCTGATACGTCTCGTACTCCACCATTACGAGTGGTATCAGTATGTGCAACCAATCTACATGAATGCATGCCTAACATAGTGTGTGCGGTTCATCATATGTAGTGGTTATCACAATGTGGAATATAGTTCATAGAAAACTCGGCTCGCCCTGCATCCCATACTACGGAGATTCGTCGGCGTGTCTAACGTTAACGTGGATTTATGCGAACATCTCAAGGTGACACAATAATGCGATTGAGAGATTTACGTGACACGATTTGTTCATGGAGCAACTATTTGCAAAATCCAATCCCGAAACATGATGTAACATGCATGACGATTTACTTACATCAATTGTGCACCACTCACCAATCCATGGGATTACGTGCTGACTAAGAGGGCCATTACCTGAAATACATTATGTCCACGATAATATTTATGAACCACTATATATGAAGCCTATAACACATCACTTGAATCAATAAAGAAATAAGTCAAACCATGAGGGTTTTAGAATTCTAAGACACATGCCCAAGCCATAAAGGGAGGTAGCACAGGTTGACCTAATAAAGGAGAAGAGTGGCAATAGGCTAACTCAATAAAAGTAAGAAGAGAAGAGCAAACGGCCAATTCAATATAGAGTGGGAGCACGCGTCGCTCTCAAAATTGGCAAAGGGCAAGACTTGTATCCATCACCCTACATAAATTCATAAAAATTACGCATAATTAAAATTATACCTTAACCATAATTCTCAAAAAGATAAATAATTGTGATGATAAATCAATCAATTGCATGAAAAATCATAATAATATGAAAGTATGAAAAAATAAGATAAATCATATCAACTCAAATTAGCGTAAGCTTAAAGGAATCCTCTACCTTAGCCTTAGATCTAAACCCTAGGTAGATATCCATGTAGGAAATCTTCTACATGAAAAGCTTTCATTTGAATCACGACATTGCTTGACTAAGAGGGAAACACCATGTATATGGAGAAGGAAGAGGGCGTCTAGGCTTCTTATTTCTCTCTCTCTCTTCTCTCTCTCTCTTCTCTCTCTCTCTCTCTCCTTGTGCATTAGGAGATTGGGCATGTGAGTGGAGAGGGGAATGCACACCCCTTTTTAAAAGGAGTGGGCATGTGACAGAGGTGTGTTTCACATCCCACTTGGATTGAGTTTCTCCAATTTTTCCTTTTCTGACGATCTTTCTTTAAATCTAATTCATCCATTGTATCAGGGTAGTCGAATAGAGCTAGGGTATATGGTTTTCTTAGTGATTGGCCTAGCTTGAAATTCTCCTAACTGGTGCTAAAACGAACCTGATCTCAATTAACAGTCTACACTTAATGATTAGGGCCCAATTTTGGAGAAAATGTATAGTCAGGATAGGCAAACGGTTGGATAAAAATTGGTGGTTGATCGATGGTGGAAAAATCCTAAATTTAAAATTTCACATTTTGTACCAAAAGAAATAAACTGGCTTCAACCTTCAACGGTGTAAGATCATAAATCGGGGCTTATATTTTGTATAACCTCGTAGTCATATGAGACCAGAGTGTGGTATAAATTTGAGTTGCGATGGACGAAAGGAAGTGATTAAATTGGAAGATCTAAATTTGAGTTGCGATGGACGAAAGGAAGTGATTAAATTGGAAGATCTAGATTTATAAGGAGTTGATAGGCCTTGATAGGATAACTTCGTGCCTAAGGAAAAGCCTACCAAAGTGGGATCTTCATATTTCACACTTGGTCTATATGATAGGCAATCCAAGTCATTCATATTAAGGGAAATATCGTACTACGACTATCCATGAGGTTTCTTCACTCGATGGACACTAAAATTAACGGTTAAGAGGCTGATTTATTAATTGGGTCACTTTTACAATGATGTAAGGGCCGAAATTTGACATGTATGGCTAATTTGTGATACATAGGCATGATATAAAATTTCACATCAAACGGATCGTGGGAAGCATGTGATATAGAATTCAGGGGTCTAAGTTAATGACATTTTTGTAATTATTACTGATATGAGAGTTTTGGAAAATCTAATGGTTCTACATGGATGTAGGCAAAATAACTTATATCTAAATCATTATGAATAAAGAATTATTTACCAAACTAATTAAGGGAATGTACATATATCAACCAACATAATGGATTGTCAGATGACATATTAAAAATAGAAAAACTTGATGGTTAGTACTCTGATCATATATCTAAGTGAGTGTACAGTCAGTTTTGTAAACGAATGATCACAAGTGAGTTTTTTGAGTGATTAAGAGGTAGAACATGTATATCGTTAGATTCAAGTCACTTGTTCATATGTATAAGTTTGTCAGATTGTAGTTTTGATGGTGGGTTAAGCATATTTATAGGTGGTGAACAAGATGGACGAATTAGAATCTCAATTTGATATGTATACGAGTGAATACTGAGATCAAGTATCTAGTTTACTATGATCAGGTGGTCCAAATTCAGAGTGGACGGTCGAATATCTTTATCTAGCGGTGAATAGTTGACCGAAAGGTTGGTTATGATAGAAAAGTGAGAATACTTGGGTATATGATGATCCTATCTCAAAATCAACAGTTAGGTGGCTTGATATATGAATGAAGATTATTTCCAATGGTCAGATTCGTGTTGGAGAATGGATGTAAAGTTAAGATAGTTAGATAAGTATCGTACACATGTACATAATAAGTTAAATTTCATGGTAACACTCGAGAACTTTCAATACTCGAGTATGGAAAAGTTCGGGGTGTTACATGGACGATACTTATGCAAAATGAATAAAGCTAATTGAAAGTTGGATGAACAGTAATATCACAAGGATTGAATTGAGTGGCTTAAATTGAGGCTTTGGTTGCTCTGGTGGCTCTTCTTGTACTCACCCTAGCCCAACTCTAAGGTTGGCTCTCCGCTTTCTCTTTCATCTGAAATAGATTGAGGAGAGATCTCCTTTATTGAAGAATTGACATCAACATCTTTTTCTTTACAGTAAATGGTCAACGAATAATGGTATATCATTTGTTTATACTTTTGCTTTAGGGTTTTAATTGTATTTTACATGAAAATCCTAAATATGTTATTTTCTTTTATAAATTTAAATTTTGCTGGGTTTCAAAAAAATTCTAACATTGGTTGTTGACAAGATCTATAATAAGTGTTTCATCCTCTCACATGAAGGCCTCATTGAATCACAACCATATGTTAGAAAGCAAGAATGCATCTTTAATTAAAAGCAATCTTTGTCTCAGTGGTAGACGGAATGCATTTAAATACAGAGGTCATGAGTTTGAGTGAAGAGTTGATCATAAATTATCTTTTGCCCCTCCACCAATGTTTTTTGTCAGAGAGCTGATCACCTAGGGGTTGTTTTACATGCTATTTTGTTTGGCTTTTAAGTGGTTATATGTTTATAAATAAATAGATTGTGTGTTTGGCTAGCTTGTAAAGTGTTTACAATGAATAAAGTAGTTATTCTTACCGGAAAGCTTGGGCAATAAACTTTCTAAAATCTAGAAATAACATAAGAAAGACTTGATTTTTTTAGGGCACTAAAGGAGCATTAAAGCATGCATACACTAAACAAATTGGATGTCTTCCACTCAATTATAGTGGACCCTAAATGCAATATAGAAGTTTTTAATAGTAGACGTCCCATCCTTCCCTTGTGTAGTCCACTTGATAATGGACGAGCTGTTTTTTTAGGGCCACAAGAAAACATCAAGGGAAGTACATGATGTGTAGATTGGATGTACCATACACATTACAGTGGGCCACACATATCATGGGTGTATATTAACCATTGTATTCTAACATGTATAATGCCTTTTCAGCCGTAAAGACTTTACATCTAGTATGAAACATGAATTTTTACCATATTTCATATTACACCTCTATAAATGTTTACAGCCTATAAACCCTTTAAAGGTAAATACATGCATCCAAACAACTCCCTTAATCCCTTTACAAGTACTTTACATGCATCCAAACGATCCCATGGGAAACTGTACCGCAGCTTGTGGTGCGGTGCCATTTTTCACACCAGCATGCCTCCTTTTTAGAAAAAACAGTCCCTTGAAAATGACAGGTGCCAAATCATATTAATATTTTGACTAGGTGGGCCAAGCCTGTATTTCGTGCCAAATTGTCGTTTGTTCGTTGATTCTAAATGTATGGTCCACTTGATGAGCACGCCTGCATGATTTTGGTTCAAGGGAATCTTCATGGTGGGACGTACCACTTTAATAGTCCTGATGTCCTACATATGTGGTATGTTGGGGGAATGGATGATACGGTGCCACAAGTTGTGCTACCTTGACTGTAGGTGATGAGTTAAATAATAATAATAATAATAATAATAATAATAATAATAATCCATGGTGGGGCTATCAGATCAAGAGTCAGAATTGCGAAGCCATGTGCCCCACTTGTTCAAACTAAAGTGCTAAAGAATACAATGTATTTTTATTTTTCTTTTTCTTTTTAATGAGTGAATACCATGTAATTGTCTCACTTGGACAGATCAATCAATCGATCTGAACCGTCAATTAAGTTGAGAATACATTTTATATGTCACCATTAAAAAATTATACTAATCAAAAGATCCAATCCATCTTTGATTTGGCCTTATTTTTATAACCATCCTTTTTCCAAGCTATGGGTGGGATTGTTAAGATTGGCTAACAAAAGTGATTCTCATAATCATAAGCATTCCATGATGATCCCTAAAATGGATAGATGGATTAAATTATCGACTTGATAGATTTCTGTGTAAACGATCTTGACCATCCATATTCAAGTCAATTGATCAATTGGTTACTTTTGTCGGATTGGTATGATATTAGCAAAGTAGCCCATAAAATGTTTGCTAGAGATCATGAACGGTTTGGATCAATGGATTGGATTTTCTAAGTACCCCAATTAAGTTAGGAGCACTACAACTTAAAGCACTCAAAGAACACTGGAATATTTTTGTATAAGAATATATTTTTAAGGGATGATATTGAGATGTAACCAACAAAGCATTAATAGCTGGTTGGTGAGGGCAGGGCAAGTTTGGACAAGGGCCCAAGCATGGTGGGTGCTCACGTGACAGTGGAATCTCAGACCCATATCCCATTTTCCAATTTTCATTTCCTTCCATACTACGTGGAGAGTGCAAGGACACAACTCATCTTCAAGAGAAATGCAGCACTGTTAGTTAGTACTAGTAATTGAATCTGTACACTTGGACAGTTCAATCGATCAATCTGGACCGTTCGTTAAGTCTGGAATGTGTTTCATGGGCCACCGTGAATAAATCGCATTAATCGGATGTTCCAATCCATCCATGATTGGGCCTTATTTTTCATAGTCATCCTTTTTCCAAACTAAAGATGTGATGGTTAAAATTGCCTAATAAAAGGATTCTTTAGAATATTGAGTCATCCATGATGGTTCCTAATAAATAGATGGATTCAATTTTTTATTAAACCTCTTTTTTTTTTTTTTAAAATAAATTAATTAATGATCTCGTCCTTCCATATTAAAGGCCATTGATCAAATGGTTAATATTTCATAATAAATCAGTGTGAATTTTGCATGAATGAAGAGTCTAGATCAATGGATTAGATTATCTAAGTGTCCCAATTCAAGAGCACTGAAGCATCTCTCATTGATCAGATATGGCAGCTGTTTTATAAGTTATTATAGAACCATTTTGTCCCACTAATGAATTAAATGTGGTAGAATATCTAATCCATGCAAAAGGTGGGCCACACCATAATTTGGGCCAATCCACAAAGTAGGGAGAAAATCTTAAGCCACTCCAATTTTTAGTATTACTGTTTTATTTCTAATCAAGTCAATGCTAATTTCATCTCCAAATCCTATTTATTCTTAGCATGATAGCTGGCATAAATTGGTCCATTGATTTGGACATTTTGGCTGCTTAATGAGCAGACCAGATTGATTTTCATATAAGGTGATCATCATGATGTGGCCCATCTTTATATGGTTTGAATATCTTACCATGTGATTCTCATACAACTATTGTATCTGATCAGTTCTTAAAAATATATATTATAATCTTCCCTGGAATTCTCAAATGGATCAAGTCAAACACCTTTTATCTTTACAAGCAATCAGTATTTTTTTTTTTTTTTTTCAAACCTTTTAAGTAATAACTTCACTTTCCAGGAAGGGAGGGGATTGCTTGTGACCCGGTCATAGAAATATCTTTGTGCCCGGGGCTGTGTGGGACCCACAGGGATGTCTGTGATAAATCCATTCTTTTCATATGTTTTTGAAAGACTATAAGCATATTGAAAACTCATGTGGGCCATACCATATGAAAGAGTGACGAATGAATGACGGCTGGAGATGGAAGTTTTTTATAGGACGATATTTGTTCCTATAGTTTATCTGATTGGTAATAATTTTCTGAACGGTTTGGATGGCATATAAACATGATGGTCAACTCCAGAAAGTTTTCAACGGTGGACGTTGTTGTTTCCATTGTTTTGTTGGTGTGGCCCACCTGAGTTTTTAGTCTACCTGTTTTTTAAATTCTGTCCTACTCTGTTCTTTCAAAAACAGATGGACGGAGTGGATTTGTCACTTACATCTCCGTAAGCATCACAGAAATATCTCTATTGCCTGCGTGCCCGGAGCTGTGTGGACCCATTGAGATGTGTCTGTGACAAATCCACTTCGTCCATCTGTTTCGCAAAACCACAATAGTACAGGAATCTAGAAGTCAGGAAGATCCAAAACTCACGGGGGCCATATCTTACAAAACGGTGGTGATTGAACGCCTAAGGGCAACAGAAGTTTTGTATCAGTATGATATTTGTGCCTACATTTTATACGGGTGGTAATAACCTTGTGAACGGTTTGGAATGGCATATTAACATCATGGTCAGCTTCAAGAAGGTTTCAACGGTGGACGTTTCCGTTCCCACTGTTTCTTTTGGTGTGGCCCACCTGATTTTTGGATCTGACTATTTTTATATTCTTGTCCTATCGTGGTTTTTTCAAAACAGATTGATTAGCGGCTTCGTCATGGACATCTATGTGGGCCCCACACAGCCCCGGGCACAGGAGTATCTTTGTGCCTGGGGTCACAGACAATCCACTTCCCACATTTCAGTCCATCGTAGGAAATATAAACGTTGATACACGGGTACGATGAGCCCTATGCACACCGTGTCTAGCATACCTGTATGTCATTTTAGACCGTTGATACTGTGGGTCCCATTTCTGATGGTTGATGGCGACAAAAATTGCATGGAACCGATGATCTCGCATGGTCGATTGGTGGGCCATCTAAATAATGGATGGTTAGAACAACAAACAGTCGACCATCCAAGCTCAACACAAATGTTCATTAATCAAAGGTCGGGATCATCCGCCTTGGGGCTATGCTCTTTACACGGTGGGTCCCACTATATGGGCATTGTGCACATGTATGCCACATCATGATGGCCGACCGTGTGATCATGCCTTTCACAAGGGTGTCATGCCACCATCTTTAGTTCACGTGAGATCATGAGTTTCATTGCGATTTTTGCAATATCATCCATCACAGGTGGACCCACAGTATTTAACGGTTTTAATGTGAGATACAGGTATGCCACATGTACGGTGTGAGTTATTTAGTTATCAATGAAATTAAAAGGTGAGGGTGTTATGGGTGTGTGTGGCCCACCTGGATGCCTTTTAACATCCACCCGTATACATCAGTTTCACCTTCTCATGTTAGAAAGTCTGATGTGGACCACAGTAGAAGAAATAGTGAGATAGAACCACCATCACTAATACATTCCTAGAGCCTAGCTACCGTGGTATTTATATGCGTTTAAACGAGCTTATCTTTTGTACATACGGTTTAAATAATGCTTCTTACCTGATAGACGGAGTAGATTTTACATGTTTTACATGGTGAACCCCACAGAGCTTTGGAATTTTGCATGCCACCCAAACATGTGTTCATCTACAATTCCTTGTGGCCCACCGTTTGTGTGTTGGGAATCCCCAGTCCGGAAGGGTCGCCCCAATGTGAAAGCTGGACGCCCCAAACATCAATCCGATCCATCCATCATGTGGGCCACTACATGAATTTAGCTTTTGGATGGTTGTCAATTGTTTTCTATAGCAGGTATATTCTAAGAGCATTCCATTCATCACGGTAGGGCTCACTTAATGCGCCGGTTGGATGGTGTACATTCAACACGGTGGGCCCCACACAGTCATAAAAACGTCAGTAAGCAGGTAAATAAGTGAGGGGTGGGGTCCACCATGAGCATTCAGCCATTCAAGTAAGTTATTAAAGAGCATTGCTAATTTTCTAATTCACATGTGGATGGTTTAGATTATATTACAGTTTTCCCTTGCAAGAGTTTTATTTGATCCCAGCCATCCATATGTATAGCACACATGCATCATTCTAGCCCTGCTCAAATCATAGCCTCTTTGTGGACCGTTAACAATTTTATTTTCCACCATTACTTTAGTGGCCAAAGGTTAGATAGGATTGTCTCATAAGACTGGCATTTTTTTAGAGATCCATCATCCATTCAGACCTGATTTGCACATCACCTTGCCACGTTTCCTATGGAGAGATGCTCTACCATATCTACGGTTCTTCTGGCTCTACAGGATCATATCGTACTAACCATCTAATTTCCTTGTTAAATTTGAAACGTTGATCTTTCATTGTTTAGCTAACAAATGGACGGTTAACGTCGTCTAATTATTGTGATTTTTTTGAGTCATGCTTCATCCAGAATCCAGCCAACAATTAAACGGTCCAGATTGATTTATTAGACTCTCCAAGTTCTATACAGCCAATGGCTAGTAGACCATTTCTCCAAAATTTTCTGGTCTAAATCAAATGAGAAATGTTCCAGTGGCCTGGATGCATCCCAACACCCGGGAAATCGAATCAGCCAATCCGGACCATGCATTAGGTTGACCACACATTTTAACAGGCCACCATGCAAAAATACATTGATTGAATGATCTGATCTATTTTAAGCCATTGATTGGATGGTTAGGGTTGATCAATAAATGTGATTCATTTACAACTACAAGTGATCCATGATGGCCCCAACAAATAAATTGCTCAAATTGTTGATAGTTCATATTCTTCCGCGTACAATTCGGACCGTCCGTTTTTACTCAGAATAATCTCATTTGGACCGCTATACATGTGGGTCCCATGGTGCACCAGCTCTACAAGATATTGACGTGACCACCACGTGCAATGCACGTGCAATTTACTAGTGTAATTGAAATAAAATAAAAAATAAAAAAGAATTGGATGGCTTAAAAAGTTGAAAAGGCATTTGACTAGACTCATTGGCCACTTCAATACAAGATTCCAATATATTTTTGGAGAAATTACACATGACATGTGAAATATTCGATCAATATGAAGATGAGCCACACCATAATGATCACTTTATATGAAAATGTGGCCAATCCACTAATCTGGTTGGCCACAAATTCAAAATCAATGGACAACCAAATAATACTCATTGCATTATTCAATGAGAAATAAAAAGGAATATTGAAAATTTGAGTGGCTGAAGCTGGCTTACTGGTAGTATTGGAATAACTTCAAGTCAATGGCTTTTACAAGTGAACTTGTTCATCTTAGACCACCCCATGTGCTAGCAATACTTATGTGTATGCTATACATGTTTAAGCAACTGATATGTTTTACCATACATCTTCAAGTGATTGATATGGTAATTATGTTTATAAGAAGTCACAATGATCTCCAAGATTGATACTAGCCTTAAATCTAAACGATTCGATAGTTCTGTCTGTGTACCTTGGTCGGCCATAGTATTAGCTGTCGAGAACCTTAAGAGGATGATTGTTGCATCTTAGTCTTCCGTCTCATTTTATCTACATTGGTTACACACTCTAATATAAATGATCGTATTTTGTAAAGCGTGTAGAATTGGGAACTGAGCAGCTCCTTATAAAGGGGCTACCTGAAGATCTAAGCCATCCTAAGACTCTCCTAAGCCCATGTCTTCTCAATCCCATCACCTGTAGAGAAGCCTTCTCTCAATACAACTCTATAGAGACTTGTCTACTGTACTTCATGCCCGTGACAAACTATGTACACTTATCAACTACGTGGGTCCCACTCTAATGGTCATGCAATGATCCATATTGATTATTGCATTGCCGGATGAAACTATGCCATTCATGACTCATAATTCCAATATTCCTCCATTTGAGAATTCATGGCATTCTTTAACATGTAATGTATTATCTAGTATTTCATCAACGAGCTTAAAAATTTATTGGATATTTTAACGAATCTTGTGAAGTATCTTCAATTATCTGGTCTATTGGAACTATTGACATTGGACCATGATAGTCAACACCTCATTTGTTGAGGCGGAATTAGGCAAGATCACAAATGTCAATATTCCTAATGATATGAATACCGAAAACACGAGTGTGGAATATGAAAATCTCATGCCAGGTGAAACTCACATGCATACTTATAAGGAGTCTATTCATCTCTATCAAGATATACCTTATCTTCAATTATAGCCAACCTTATCTGTTCATTTCACTTTATACATGCATTATAAGTATACCTGAATGAACATATATAAAAAATTGAATCATCAATTAACCTTAATTTGTTGAAATGTGTATGCTAACATAATGTCTATCTTTTCACTGACTTTGAGTACCCAACAATGCAATTATCATCTGAAATTTACAAACACTTGATGATTTTAGATATTCTTCCTTTCAAGGAACCTTAGAAAATGCTATTTTGTCAATATCTTAATTCAAAGGACTGCAACACCGTGACATCTAACACCTACCTTCGCAATAGACGTTAAAGTTTTGTTACAATACATGATATCGTAAGTGCTCACATTGTACCCTATTGAACTATAACACTCATGCCATGAAACAAAACTTGAAATTGGACCTCCCACTGATGAGGTATTCAATGTAGATCAACTTATTCATATTATTAGTTCCACCCGATTGTTGTTACTGATTGTGAGCTGAATATATGTATCATATTTCCTTATCAAGATTCTCTGAAATTATAGACAAATATCTTCTATCATTTCCAGGTCAAACTTTTCTCATGGAGTCCTGGCTCAAGGTTCTGAATATCATTATAAGTATATCCTTCTCAAAGTGATAACACTACCTGTCTGGACTAGAAGCTTTTGTGCAAATCACTTTTAGCGATTGAACCTATTTATGACAATCACTTTTTATTCTTATCAGTAAACAAAGTTTTCATCATTCCATGCACAATTAAAGTATCGAGGCCTTAATTCAACATTCGAATTTAAGATGAAATCAAACAAACTATTTTTTCCAAAAGTAGTGTATTATAAATAAATGCAAGGTTTCTTCAAAAAATTCAAATGTAAAATAATTTATATATTTAAAAAAATATAAAAAATTAAAAACTAAAGCCCCATGCTATGAGCAGTGACAGGGGGTTAAAATAAAATAAAAAGAAACGATAAATGTCCGCGGTGGACAGATAAATAAAGATATGTTTAGTTGTAATGGTGTGAGACCTGGAGCTCTTCGTGGAGTGTTGTTTATATAAGGTAATAGGAGGCGGTGGCTCTGCGTTGTCTTCAACATTATGAAAGATCTAGACATTTGGTTGTGCAAATCTCATTGATTCTTCCAAGCAAGCCTAGCCCATCACCCCACATGTACAAGATTGCTTTTTTGAATTTTACATTGGCTAGAGTCCAACATCAATTGGCTTTAACATTAGTAGAGAGTTGTGTTTTGCAAGATTCTAGCATTTAATAATAGATATAGATATGCTTTGATAGGATTTTGGCATTAAATGCTGAGAGATAGACTTTAATAAGACTCTTGCTTTTATGGAGAATACATTTGATAAAACTCTAGCATTTAATGCTCTCTTAAGTGCAGTTTCTAACTCTTGAAGTTGATTTATGAAATTACATGGATTGTCTACCATGGCATGCGGAAGGTTAACGGAGCTTACAATTACGGGTTAAGTCCTAAATGAGGGTGAATGGGACTACTTAAAAATTCTTTACCTAATTAACTAATATACCAGTTATGAACAATTAAGGTATAATGGTCCAAATCTCATATACTACAAAAGATTTAACTAATTAAGCTACAATCTATGAGTTAGATATAGTGATCTTATGCTTATAAGTTAAGTTCCTAATATACAATCCAATTCAAGCAATCATATAATTCAATTAATTAAACACATAAGCATGAATAGAATTGTAAACGTTAACAATTACAAATGTTAACAATCACAAACATAAGACTGTATAGTTGTTCGGCTAATTTCCTACTCCACTCCCGGCGGACGCACTCTCCTCAAGTGTATTGAATTTTACTATCTTAAGAATTTTCAATAGTTTCACCCCTAACCTTTACAAGTATACTCCCTCTAGAGGCTTTTACAAAGATTTACAAACATACACTCTCGTCGGAGGCCTACGCAAGGAATTAACAAACGTTTTCTCCCATCGAAGTGATGGGTTTTTTTTGACCTGTCGTCCTTTCGCAACTGGGATGCGGAAAGGAGTTTCCTAAAACTATAAAAAAGGGTCTCTAGGGTTTTTCTAGGGTATGTTGTGTGAAGAAAATAACAAGAGGGTTTCCTAAAGCTTTACAAGGGATTTGCTAAAGGGTTTAGGGCTATCAAAGGTGAGAGAGAGGGAGAAAGAGAGAGAGGAAGCTCATAGAAGGGAGGTTCTGCTCGTGGAGGTTATCTACTGTGCAATCTATATCTCAGCGCTTCTATGTCCTCGTAATCGGTCAGATCTCTCCATTTTCTCTATTTCTCTTATTGTTTATCCACTCCTGCGTGAGTGAAGAAGGTTGTAAACGTTCTACTTCATAATGGATTGTTGATCTGGACGAGGTCCCGTGGTTTTTACCTCTTTGAGGATTTTTCCACGTAAAATCTCTTGTGTGGTGTGTGATTGATGCATTGATTGTTTTCATTGCTTTTATTATCCATAATTCTGGTTTGTTTTGGAGGGCTAGATCCTAAGGTTTTGTGCAAGGCTCCCAACAAAGTGGTATCAAAGCTAGGTTCATTGAACGGGTAGGATCGGTTTTGAATTATGGAAGGTGGCTCAAGGATGATCAGCCTCAATGGTTCTAACTGGACCATATGGAAGGCTAAGATGGAGGACTTGCTTTATTGCAAGGACCTATATTCTCCAATTTTAGGCATATCAACAAAATCCAAGGATATGACTGATGATAATTGGAAGAAGACGGACCAAAAGGCGGTGGAGTTTATTAGACAATGGTTGGATGATTCTGTGTTCCACCATGTGTCTACAGAAACCTCAGCCGCTACCCTATGGCTGAAATTACTAGGGCTGTATGAGAGGAAGACAGCCGGTAATAAGATTTTTCTAATAAGGCGACTTGTGAATCTCAAATTCAAAGATGGTGGTTCTATGGCCGAGCACATGAATGAGGTCAGCAATATAGTGAACCAACTCACCTCTATGAAGATGGTCCTGGATGATAAATTGCAGACTTTACTATTGCTTAGTTCATTGCCTGACAGTTGGGAGACATTGGTGGTGTCTCTAAGTAACTCTGCGCCAGACGGAAAGATATCCATGGAACAGGTGACTAGCTATCTCTTCAATGAAGAGACAAGGAGGAAGTCTCATGGGTCTACTCAGCAAGAGGCTCTTGTGACACAGGAACGGGGGAGAGGAAAGAACATGAAGGGCGGGAAGGCCCGAGATAAATCAAGAGGCAAGTCGAGTAACAGAAAAGATGTTGAATGCTGGAATTGTGGTAAGAAGGGCCACTACAAGCATGAATGTCGTGGTAAGAAAAACGACAAGAAAGGAAAAGGGAAGGAAGATGAATCAGATTCTACTGCGGTCACTTCAAATGGCGACGTTGTAGTTATTCTTTCTGCAGATCATGACGTATGTCTCACGGCTTCAAGTCAGGACACCGACTGGGTGGTTGACTCGGGAGCTTCTTTTCATGCGACTCCACACAGGGACTCCTTCACAAGCTACAAGTCAGGTGACTATGAGACTGTGAAGATGGGAAATTCTGGCGTATCAAAAATCATGGGAGTCGGTGATATTTGTGTGAAAACTTATGTGGGCTGCACATTAGTTCTCAGGGATGTGAGGCATATCCCAGACCTTCGCCTCAACTTGATGTCGATGGGAAGGCTGGATGATGATGGCTATGAAAGCCGATTTGCTGGTAGGCAATGAAAGCTCATCAAGGGTTCGTTGATCGTGGCCAGAGGGAAGAAGTGTTGCACCCTTTACAAGACAAGTGTCAGTATGTGCAAGGGTGGATTGAATGCAGCGGAAGATTCAGCTATTGACATGTGGCACAATCGTCTAGGCCACATGAGTGAAAAAGGGCTTCAGGTACTAGCAAAGAAGCGGCTCCTTCTAGACGTGACAGGTACACCTCTTAAAACCTGTCTCGATTGTTTATCAGGGAAACAACATAGAGTTTCATTTGTTAAAACTGCTTCTCATGTTAATAAAGTGCATGCATTAGATTTGGTTTATTCTGATGTTTGTGGTCCTATGAGGACAAAAACCTTGGGTGGGGCATTGTATTTTGTTACTTTTATAGATGATGCATCTAGGAGGGTTTGGGCTTATGCTTTGAAATCCAAGGACGAGGTCTTTAGTGTGTTTAAATTGTTTCATGCTATGGTCGAGAGAGAGACAAGTAGACCATTGAAGTGCATCCACACTGACAATGGTGGTGAATATATTGGCGACTTTCACGAGTACTGCAAGTCCCTGGGTATACAACATGAACAGACGGTTCCCAAGACCCCCCAAGCATAATGGTGTAGCTGAGCGAATGAATCACACCATTGTTGAGAGAATCAGATGCATGTTATCCCATGCGAAATTGCCCAAGACGTTCTGGGGAGAAGCAGCACACGGCGGTGTATTTGATAAACAGGTCTCCATCAACCCCGTTGAATGGAGAAGTACCTGAGAAGTGTGGACTGGACGAGATCTATCATACAGTCATCTCAGGGTGTTTGGATGCAGGGCATCCGTTTACGTACCAAAGGACGAGAGGTCCAAGCTCAATATAAAGATCAGGCAGTGTGTGTTCTTGGGGTACGGTGATGAAAAGTTCGGTTATAGATTGTGGGATCCGACCGAGAGGAAGCTCGTCAGGAGCAGAGATGTGGTTTTCTTTGAAGATCAGTGTATAGAAGACATTGGTAAGTCAGAGAAGAATCAGCCTAGTTCAAGTGAGCTAGAGGACACGGATCCGATTATTCCTCCCGTGGTGCCTGATGACGGGGGAGTACAGCAAGGTGTAGAGGATGAGGGAGTTCCTTTAGAAGATGGACCAGGGGAGCAGCCCCCACTTGATCCACCTGTTAAGCCACAGGTGAGGAGGTCATCTAGGGACAGACAGTCGTCCAAGAGGTACTCGCCACATGAGTACATTATGCTGACTGATGGGGGAGAGCCAGAAGATTATTCTGAGGCCCTAGCCGACGAGCATAAGGGGGAGTGGTTGAAAGCTATGCAAGAGGAGATGGAGTCCTGGCATAAGAACCACACTTATGACATGGTGAAACTGCCTAAGGGCAAGAAAGCTTTGAGCAACAAGTGGGTGTTCAGAAAGAAGGTTGACCAAAAAATTCACAGACAAGGTTCAAGGCCAGACTTGTGGTGAAAGGTTTTGGTCAGAGGAAAGGCATAAACTTCGAGGAGATATTCTCACCAGTGGTGAAGATGACATCCATAAGGGTGTTGCTTGGGTTGGCGGCTAGCATGGATCTGGAGATAGAACAGTTAGATGTTAAAACTGTCTTTCTCCATGGTGACCTGGAAGAAGAGATCTACATGCACCAACCAGAGGGGTTCGAAGTCAAGGGCAAGGAGCATATGGTGTGTAGGCTGAGGATGAGTTTGTATGGGCTGAAACAAGCTCCACGACAATGGTACAAAAAGTTTGACTCGTTTATGTTGAAACATGGGTATGACAGAACAGAGTCGGACCACTGTGTGTTCACGCGTAAGTTCTCAGATGGTGATTTCTTAGTTCTGCTATTATACGTTGATGACATGCTCATCATGGAAAAAGACATCAAGAAGATCGACAGGCTGAAACAGGAGTTGGGCAAGTCTTTTGCGATGAAAGACTTGGGCCCGGCTAGATAGATCCTAGGAATGGAGATAACCCGTGACAGAAGCAGTAGGAAGCTTTGGCTGTCACAAGAGCGGTATATTGAGAAAGTCCTAGAGCGGTTCAATATGAATACAGCGAAGCCGATCAGTACTCCACTAGATGGTCACTTCAGATTGAGCGATAGACAGTGTCCCAAGACGAAGGCAGAGGTGGAAGAGATGCCGAAGATACCCTACGTGTCAGCTGTAGGAAGTTTGATGTATGCTATGGTGTGTACACGCCCAGACATAGCATATGCGGTTGGTGTTGTCAGCCGGTATCTTGTCAATCCTGGTAAAGAGCATTGGGCAGCGGTGAAGTGGATATTGCGGTATCTAAGAGGCTCGTCCAGGTTGAGCCTATGCTATGGTGACGGTAAACCTGTGTTAGAGGGCTACACAGATGCAGATATGGCAGGTGACATAGACTCCAGGAAGTCTACATCGGGGTTCATGTTCACGTTTGCAGGGGGAGCAGTTTCTTGGCAGAGCAAGCTATAGAAGGTCATAGAATTGTCGACGACAGAGGCCGAATACATTACAATCACAGAGGCATGTAAAGAGATGCTTTGGATGAAAAGGTTCCTACAGGAACTTAGCCTAAAGCAGGAGGAGCACATGGTCTATTGCAATAGTCAGAGTGTTATACACTTGAGCAAGAATCCAAGTCAGCATTCCAAGTCAAAGCACATAGCGATTCGGTATCACTGGATCAGGGATACTTTGGAACAGAAGGTGTTACAGCTTGAGAAGGTCCACACGGATGATAATGGGTCAGATATGATGACCAAGGCCTTGCTCAAGGGCAAGTTTGAGGTTTGTAGAAACCCGGCTGACTTAAAGAAGGTGAATCCCTCCTCGGTCAAAAAGGGGGAGATTTGATGGTTTTTTTTGACCTGTCGTCCTTTCGCTACTGGGATGCGCAAAGTCCTTTCGCAACTGGGATGCGGAAAGGAGTTTCCTAAAACTATAAAAAAAGGTCTCTAGGGTTTTTCTAGGGTATGTTGTGTGAAGAAAATAACAAGAAAATTTTCTAAAGCTTTACAAGGGATTTGTTAAAGGGTTTAGGGCTATCAAAGGTGAGAGAGAGGGAGAAAGAGAGAGAGAGGAAGCTCATAGAAGGGAGGTTCTGCTCGTGGAGGTTATCTATTGTGCAATCTATATCTCAGCGCTTCTATGTCCTCGTAATCGGTCAGATCTCTTCGTTTTCTCTATTTCTCTTATTGTTTATCCACTCCTACGTGAGTGAAGAAGGTTGTAAACGTTCTACTTCATAGCGGATTGTTGATCTGGACGAGGTCCCGTGGTTTTTACCTCTTTGAGGATTTTTCCACGTAAAATCTCTTGTGTGGTGTGTGATTGATGCATTGATTGTTTTCATTGCTTTTATTATCCATAATTCTGGTTTGTTCTAGAGGGCTAGATCCTAAGGTTTTGTGCAAGGCCCCTAACACGAAGGCCTACATAAGGACTTAACATACTACACTCTCATCGAAGGCTTATACAAGGACTTGATCGAGTTTGGGTCGCAAACTCTATACTCTAAATTGACAGCATTACTTGTCGAATTGAGTCCCGTTAATGTGTCTTCTTGAGATGTGTCTTCACTTCTTGAATCTGCTTCTCTCGTGCTCCCTCTATCTTTGAAGTCGGTCTTCTTCCGCTTCCTTAAATTGGTTACATTGCACTTGATGCTCCAATGAGGTTATTAAGGTAATTGGAGGATGGTGAAATCTCCTATAACTAATGGATAATTGGTTTTCAAATGAGGATTCACCTAAACGGACACTTTAGAGGTTGATAGATATTATGATTTACTTAAAAAATTGATGTCTAAACTCTAGAGAAAGCTTAAGATCATGTTCTTCTTGTAACAGAGCTTTGGAATGCTCATTAGAGTGAAAAATCACTAAGAAGATAGCATAAATCTCTTTGGGATAAAGCCTAGGAGGTATGTGGAAGAGTGGAATATACTAGGGATTCTAATTCACTAAAATCAATCCGCTTTATAAAGATCCGATTTTTAGTTTTATAGAGAAAACGCTCCGGTGGGTTTATAACGGCTAGTGTCGATCGATCGATTGAAGTAATTCCATAGTTTCCTATTTAGCTCGTTGGACGCTTTTGAGTGAGTTTGACTGATCGAGGATTCACTCGATCGATTGAGGATCGATAGAACTCACCCAGTTCTATTGTTTTGGGGTTATATGATTTACATCAGTTATTCTAATGAAGCTCATAAGACTAAAGGATGATCAAACGAGTGTTTACTTATTTGGGAAGAGATCATCTAAAAGTTAAGTTACTTTGAGCCTAAGGTTAGGGTCACCAAGGCACCTGGATTTACCAGTTCCTTCACTCCTTGATGCTTCATGTCTTCATGTATCTTTAATCTTCAGCTTTTAATGACTCAACTAATTCACTAACACACATTGACCCACATGATTGACAAATAAGTGCACAAATAAGTACACTAACAATCTACACCACATGTGGCACGTTTGCCACATGGTACCTTCTGGACCATTTGATCTAGGTATGCCAGATAAGCTGTAAATAATATTATCGGTACGTGAGTAAATTTTGTCCATCATTTACCGCGTGTTGCCAACACATGGTGGCATCTCATTAGTCTATGTAGGTATGCCAAAAACAGGCGTAAACAATAATCACATGGTCTTTGAGCTAGCACCAAGGGTCTCTCCTCCAAGTGCTTTCAATTTTAAAGAACTAAGCTGATCGTCCTACTATGGCCACAAGAGTTGGTTTCCTCCTGATCCACAATTTATTGTAATAGTTTTGGATTGTGCATTGTTGTACTTCCAAGATTATCTCAAATATATATACTTTATAAAGTCTATGTCATTGTGATAAACTTTTTCATTATTATCTCTTTTCAGGAGGGATTGAGATTAGAGGCCTTGGAGGGAGAGAAAAGTGATAAGAAGAGAGAAAAGAGGGAAAAACATTTCATCTGAATCGGTTCGACTCGATTGGAGTATGTTCAAAACCGAGGATATCCAACCACTCTTCCGTTAACGAGTGTTGAATCTCTCATTTTCCCTCTTACATCTCTTGGCATGTAGTTGTGCTTATTCTCTATTTGATTGTAACATTTCCACTTTAGTTTTATGGCATATATTTTATCTTATTATTTAGTCAGATACTGATACAACAGAAACTGAAAATCCATTTGTTCAGTCATGATTGATGTCAAGTGCTCTATTTCCACAATCGTGATCGTTGTTGCTTACTTTAGTTCCTTTTTTCTTGTTTGAAGTCTTGGCTAACATTGAACGCTCCATCTCTGTAGTCTCGATCTTGTTTAAAAATATGACTCATTAGCTTTGTTCATCCCTATTGTTGTTGATTCATATGAAAGCCAATCAGAATGGATTGCATATAATCAGGATGGATTTGCATAGTGTATTTGAAGATTTGTGGGATATAAGAAGATGATTCTATGGAAATATAGTTGGAGTGCATCGAGCAACGCCATGTCATCCACTAAGTGTTTGAGTGAAGAGTGATCATGCTGAAGCGGTTACAAGACAAATGACAAGTTTAGAAGCATAAAGGATTAAGTAGTGCTAAAATGGTTATAGCAACCATCAGAATATGGAAAACATACAAATGGTTCGATTAAGACTATAAATAAAAAATGAATTCAGTGAGGCAAATTGTCCCATACCAAGCAAATCAAACCAAATCTATCTTTCAATTATCTATCATTTACATTTCTTAGTGTAACCCTTTTACTTTTGCTAGTCATTTACATTCCGTAGTGTAATCCATAGTGGTAATCAAGTAGTTATAATTTCAGTTTACACTCATATGCTGGATTCCTTTCAAATACTAAGCAGATTTCTCCATTCAGGAAGGTGTTTTGCAGCTGTTCTACATGATCGATTATAAGAACTCATTATTTGTTCTTTTATCTGCATCGAAAAGTCCTTTTGTATAAGGCAAATATGTAACCCATTATCAGAGGACGAACCCTACCTTTTGACTATCACCTAATTGTTTTAACATATTTTGTGAATGTATGAATATGTGACCAAATCTTATTCGATCTCAGTCACACATCACGTGTCTGCCTATCTTGGCACTTGGGATCATAGTTGTTTGGTTTGAATTGAGTCGCACATTCAATTCTGGCACGCCTGCATTTATCACATGACTGAAACTATAAATCAAATCACAACAAGCTCAATAAATCCTCAAAAATTCTAAATCCCATAAAGTACAAATCACACATTTGAGTGCACGAAGAAAAACACCTAACCCTTTTTTACTCCATCACCATAGCCCTTAAAACCTCCAACTAACCAATAAAGGTGTCATTCAAGTTAGTGAAGCCTTTAGATTTCTCCAACTCATAATAATTTTAAGATGTGGAGTTTAACAGAAGATTTCCAGCTCAATCAGTTGGTGGATTTCCAAGCTCTATCAGTGGTGGGGACTCCAAGTAAGGTAAGAAGCATTCATGAGCAATAACAAAAAGTAGTTCTTGAGAATTATAAGTCATACATGATGGTCCCTAACAAATAAATGGAACAAATTGTTACTTAAACCTATTCTTGTCTAAAATATCCTGACTGTCAATATTTAACAATACTGATGAAATGGTTAATATCCGTCAAATTAGTGTAATCTTTTCATGTTTCCCATGAAATGTACATCAGACCTAATGAAAAGTCTAGATCTGTGGATTGGACTTTTCAAGTATCACAATTCAACTAGGAGCACTATAACCTGTAGTGCTCAGAGAGCATTGGAGCATTTTCCTCCTTAAGATGATATGAAGATCCTAACATTAATTACTTAGGAATTCATAAAAGAGATATGCTCAAGGCTCATGGTACTCCTAGTTTGATTAGGACACTTAAATAATTCATTTGATTGATCTTGACTGTCCATTACGTGCAATGCACACATTACATGGGCTACCATGTAAATATCACACTGATTTGATGACCTTAACCATCTGATCAATTGGCCATAATATGAGTGGCTAAGATCATTTGTACAATAGCAGGCCTATTTGATACTTCCCATCATAGCTTGCTTATGATTCTAAATGTTGTCAGACTTTTAAAAAGTCTTCAATGTTTGGGGCTGCTCGACTGGTCGAGGGTCCACTCGACTGGTCGAGCATTACTCGACTTAAAGTCCAGCGTACTACTTATTTGGGTGTTCGGGGCATGCGACCAATCGAAGGGATAACTCAACCGGTCGAGGGGGTCCCTCGACCAGTCGAGGCCTCGGCTCGACTAGTCGAGGTTACGCAGATTCTTGCGCGGATTTGGTGTGGACTGCGTAAATTTGAGGCAGTTTTGTAAGGGTGCGAAAGGAAAGTTTCCTAAACTATAAATAGGGGTCCCTAGGGCTATTCTAAGGTATTCTAAGGCTTTCTAAAGGAGTTGCAAGGGTTCCTAAAAGGGTTTTAGGGTTTTTAAAGGGTGTAGCAAGGGTGAGATTCGAGGTTGTTCGAATCGAGTAAGTCCTCTCTCTTTGTAATTTCTATTTTCGTAGTGGAGATCTATCGCTTTGTGCCATGATTTTTTTTCGCAAGGGTCTTCCACGTTAAATCTTCGTGTTCTCTTGTGTGTGCTTGGTGCCATTGGATTGCTATCCTAGATCTAGATCGGTATGATTCCGCAGTACAAATCCCCAAAAAATGGTATCAGAGCAATTGTTGGGGCATATATCTGAATCTGAGGGGTTAGTAATAATGGCAAGTATTAGGTACGAGATTGAGAAGTACTCAGGAAAAAATAATTTTGAGTTATGGAAGATCAGGATGATGAGTTCCTTAATCAAGTAAGGTGAAGATGGTGCTCTTGAGGAATAAAAGTCTACTATGACTGATGATGATTGGAATACTCTTGATAAGAAGGCTTTATCATCAATCCATTTATATATCACGGATGAGGTTCTCTACAACTTTATGAGGGAGAAAACTGCGGCTAAGTTATGGGCGAAGTTAGATAATGTCTATGTGAAAAAATTCTCTGAAAATCGCCTACACTTGAAGCGGCAGTAGTATAACTTTAAGATGACAGAGGGTGGAGATTTGAAGGCTCACATCAACAACTTTAATAAATTAGTTTGCAAATTGCTGGATATGGAGGAAGTGATGAAAGATGAAGAACAAGTATGTATGTTGCTGAATTCTCTTTCGGCATCTTATGAGTCATTTAAGGACACAATGTGCTCAACGAATAAAACCCTGAGTGTCGACACCATTATCTCGACCCTTCAAGGGAAGGCTATGAGAAAGCTTAATGTCGACATGGGATATCTTCTGAGGCATTTCTTAGAAGGGATAGGAATTCTGAACAAGGTACAGGTTCTTCAGGTTCTAGGTCCAAATCCAAGGGCAAGGGCAAAGGAAAGGTAAAGTGCTGGAACTGTGGGAAAGAAGAACATATGAAGAAGGATTGTGAAAATCCTAAATCGAAGAGAGAAGATTCTGAGGCTTCATATAGGGAGGCCAATGCTGCAACGCATATGGATCGAGTGGATGTGATGATAATGTTTTCTCTGTGTTGACGATTAGACGGCCATACGATGATCGTAAGGGCGAGTGGATGCTAAACACAGGAGCATCTCTTCACATGACTCCTCATCGGAGTTGGTTCACCAGTTACAAGGATTGTGATGGTGGACAGGTATTTATGGGCAATGACATTGCCCGTAAAGTTGTGGCTATTGGTTTGATGCAACTTGAGGCAAAAAGGATGTAAGTACATAGGTATTGATGGTACTCTTAAGGTATCTAAGGGGGCACGGGTAATCATGAAAATGCAACGACTCGGTAACTTGTACAGGCTGATAGGGAGTACTTCAAAAGGTGGAGCTGCAATGAATATAACGGATTCCACCTCTGCACGTGTGTGGCATATTGGGCGTGACTACATGAGCAGGCAGGGCAGGAAGGCTGAGACGCACAGACAGGGATGTAGAGCAGGTGAAGCAGCCATCTGTGAGAAGAATCACACGACATGATCGCAGGATATTGGTGAGGTACATGGACGACTCTAATATCGTAAGGGATTCATCTTCTATTCAGATGACTCTAGGTGAGCCTGGTGTTGAGAATTGTAAGGTGACTATGGGCGATGTGATGGATTCATTGTATCAGACCGATATATGGGAGCTGGTGGAGCTTCCAGTGGGCCGGAAAGCGATTGGATGCAGGTGGATCTACAGGAGGATATAACATAGATACAGGGCGAGGTTGGTAGTGAAAGATTATGCTCAAAGAGAAGGGATCCACTTCTCAGAGATATTCGCGCTAACGGTATAACAGGTATTTATTAGATCCGTGATTGGCGTTGGTTGACAAATGTGATCTTGAGCTGGAAGGATGGATGTGGAGTCTGCACTTTTATAAGGAAAAGTGAAGAGCAGATCTACATGAAGCAACCACAGCGGTTCGAAGTTAAAGGGGCTGAGAAAAGACTTTGCAGGAGGTTTCACAGGCTATCAGTGTTGTGAGCAAGTACCCTAACAAGCAAATTGGGTAGCGGTGAGATGGTAAGAAGACTACGTCTTTCCTTTTGAGAAGACAGGAGCAAAGGTGGTTGAGCACGTGGATTTTGATCTAGCAGACATGCTCACCTAGATCGTTCCTACAAAGAAGTTCAAGTTCTATGTAACTTCTCTGGGCTTGGCGATGCCATAAAAGAAGGAGTGTGCGTAAGAAGCTATGATGCAGAGATAAGAGAAGAAGGTAACAAGATACACAATTGAAAATTGAAGACTTGGTGGAGATTGTTGTCAAACTTTTAAAAAGTCTTCAATATTTGGGGCTGCTCGATTGGTCGAGAGGTTGGCTCAACTGGTTGAGAGTCCACTTGATCGGTCGAGCACCACTCGACTCAAAGTCCGACGTGCTACTTATTTGGGTGTCTGGGGCACTCAACCGGTCGAGGGTATGGCTCGACCAGTCGAGGGGGTCCCTCTACCAGTCGAGGCCTCGGCTTACGCAGATTTGGTGTGGACTGCATAGATTTGAGGCGGTTTCGTAAGGGTGCGAAAGGGAAGTTTCCTAAACTATAAATAGGGGTCCCAATGACTATTCTACGGTATTATAAGGATTTCTAATAGAGTTCCAAGGGTTCCTAAAAGGGTTTTAGGGTTTCTAAAGGATGTAGCAAGGGTGAGATTCGAGGTTGTTCGAATCGGGTAAGTTCTCTCTCTTTGTAATTTCTATTTTCATAGTGGAGATCTGTCGCTTTGTGCCGTGGTTTTTTCCTGCAAGGGTTTTCCATGTTAAATCTTTGTATTCTCTTGTGTGTGCTTGGTGCCACTAGATTGTTATCCTAGATCTAGATATGTGTGATTCCGCAACACAAATCCCCAACACTAAAGAGAATCACTTTTGTTAGGCAATTCTAATAATGTCCTGGGTTGAAACAAGGGATGGCTACAAAAAAAAAAATAAAATAAAATAAAAAAAAAAAAATGCTTAATAAATAAGAATTTTCAATGAGCTTGGCCCCACGGCCCGGCCCAAAATAGCTAACGAGACCTACAGCAGGCCCGGACTGGCCCGTTTACAGCCCTAGTTGTGGTACGTTGCCTGTAGGTTGAGGTACACGCAAACGTACCTGTGATTCTGTGAACAACGATGCATCAGAACTGTTGTGTTTCCATCACTCCCATTGAGAGAAGGGGTGTTTGATACTCCGGCAGGATGTGATGGTTGATACACTGGCAATAAAAAATGGTACATGTGGCACACATTAACTCAAGTTAAACCGTCGCTGTATCATCCAAAGTTTATTTGTGTAGCCTTAATCTTTCGCGGGCAATTGCTTGCTGAATTCGGATGATTGCTTATTTAATCTCAACCGTCAACTAAGTAGGGCATATTGGCTATTTTCATCTCAACCGTCCGATAAGTGGATCATTGGTTATTTTCATCTGAACGGCCCGATAAGTGTCCATAAATCAGTAAGTTAAGCGTCGAATTATTGCGACTTTTGGTTTACCATCCGTTTAGAGTGGGGCTCTCAGGTTGTACATCATGGTTACAATTTCTTAGTACCTGAGCATCAACCACTGCAGGATGCCGGAGTACTTGAAAAGGATGGCCTGAGAAAACCCAAATGAAAGAAAAGTCCAGATCTTTGCAGCATTTGTAGTATTCTACAATGCAGTGAGTGGGGCCCACTGTGATATAAGGCTCACATCCAATCCTTCCATAATCTGCACCCTTTAAATTTTACTCGGTCTTTCAAAAATCAGCCTAAATGAAAACACTGGCGAGTCACACCACGAGGAACATGGAAGGCTCCCACAGAAACCTTTTAGATTGCATGTGGATCCCAAAACATTTTGTATATGCCATCCAATCCTTTCAGAAGATGTACCCCACCAGATGAATGAACAACATTAAAATAAGGCCCTTCCAAAACTCAGGTGGGCCACACCACGTGATTTTGGAGTCTTCAAGCATGAAATTTGGGCTCTAGGGAGACCATGTGGCGGATGGATACACTACAAGAATCAACCTTTTTTAGCGACGAAATTTTTACTGACGAATAATATTGCGTCAGTAAAAGTAATGTTTTACCGACGAATATTTTTTTCACCGATAAAACAGCACTTTTACCTAAAATTTTTTTTTTTTCGCCAGGAAAAAGTTTTTACCGAAGAAAATTTTCGTCAGTAAAGGTCATTTTTCTGCTATTGTGAAAATTTTCCAGCTAAGAGTTTTACCGACGAATATTTTCATCGGTATAAAGTAGAGAACCACTTTTAGCGACGAAAATTATTGCTAGAGGGTATTTTGAATTTTAGAAAAAATCGAAAAAGTCAAGAAGTTTCCTTTTATCGACGAAATTAATTTCGTAGGTAAAAGCCACCTTTAACGACGAAAATTTTCATCCTCAAAGGGTGTTTTGAATTTTCGAAGTTTCCTTTTAGCAACGAAATTAATTTTGTAGCTAAAAGCCACCTTTAGCGGCGAAAATTCTCGTCGCTAAAGGGTGTTTTGAATTTTTGAAAAAACAAAAAAGTTGAGAAGTTTCATTTTACCGACAAAATTAATTTCGTAGCTAAAAGCCACCTTTAGCGACGAAAAGTTTCGTCGCTAAAGGGTGTTTTGAATTTTTTACATAGCAAATTTTTGCACTGTCTTGGAAATGTTCGCGGGTAAGACTTTTATTGATGAAAATGTTTGTCAGTAAAAGTGTTTTTTCTAAATCTTTTCCCGATGGCTGAAAACTATCAGTAATAATGTAAAAAAGTTTTATGAAAAATTTTTGTCGGGTGTAAAATGTTATATATATATATATATATATATATATATAATTATATATATTATATATATATATATATATAGATATATATATATATATATATGGAAACGCTCACCTGCGAACCAGTTCGTACGTACTACGTATGAACTTTTTGAGAACCCATCATATGCGACGTGGATCTAAAATCTGAGCCGTTCATGTGAAGAAGCACCTCGTGAAACCTCCCAGGCCCAAGTTTTACTTTGATCTAAAACTTTGATGGGCCATGAAAAATGAAAACAGTTTTCTCCCTTGATTTGCATTTCTCTTTGCTATGGCCCAACAAAATTTTAGATCGGGGTGAAAATTTGTCACATGGGGTTTCATGGGATTCCGCATCACATGGACCGTTCAGATTAGACACACATGGCACGTGTACAAAGCTGCGCACGTGCGTAGGTGCACAGGGGAGCATGACTCATATATATATATATATATATATATATATATATATATATATATAATATATATATATATATATATATATATAATTAAAGGTAATATTTAAATGATTTGTAATATCACATGAAAAAGAATATTGAAAAGTTTATAAATTTTAACTATGTTTAAGAAAAATTTTGAGAACAAAATAATGCTTTCGAAGAAAAAAAAAATCGGCATTTTGAAATTTTGATAAAAAATTAAAATATGAGAAAATTTTTGAGATTTTGAAAATAATAATTCAAAATTTGTATTTTAAATATTTTTGAAATATTTTATAATAAAAATGATATTTAGTTAAAAGAGTAAAAAAAATATACATTTTGAAAAAAAAATGTTAAATTTATTTGTGAAATATAAAATTACTAAATTATTAGGCACATCCACTAATTGAACCTTTAATCGTTTTTGGACAATCTAATCAGTTCAAATTGAAGAGTAAATAACTTCAGATGTTTAAATCAAATTTCACTGAAATTGTTGATCAATCTTGTATGCCCAATATCTGTCTCATATATAGCCTAGTTGAGGTGAGTAACTAGTCAAATTGAGCGTATTGATCAGTAAAATAGAGTGAATGGACTAGACATGTAAAATGGGTCAAATATGCTGGTTAAAATTGTGACCCAACTTACTGACCTCGTGAGAACCTAAGAATTAGTGTTAGTAAGTTTTGTGGGCCCCATCATGATGTGTGTCGAACATCAACACTGTGGATTTGATGTGTCCCCTTTAGGTTATGAGATATATCAAAAATCATCGGTAAACGAAACTTAAGTGGGCCATACCATTTAAAACTATGTGAAGACATCCTAAAAAATATAAAAGCACTTGGCGGGGCCCACATGAGTTTTGGATGCGGTTGAAACTTGGTCTGACCCCTCATCCAAGTGGGACACACATAATGAGTGGGTTGGGTATGTGAATCACATTTAGGCAGGCCAATATATGATTATGAATGTTTTTAGGAAACCTTTCTCTACTACATTTAAGTGAGTTACTCGTTACCTTTACTAGAGTAAACTCTGTGGGGTCCACTGTTATTTATTTATTTTATCTACTCCATTCATCCATGTTAACAAATAATTTGAGGTCTAAAGAACAAAAATGAAGCATATCCAAAGCTCAAGTGGACCACACCACAGGAAATAGTGTGATTGAACCTCTACCATTTAAAATTTCTTGGAGGCCATAGAAGTTTTGGATCAAGCTGATGTTTGTGTTTTCTATTCATTTATATATTTTTGATATTATGAACAACCTTTAACTGTTTTTGGACAATCTGATCAGTCCAGATTGAAGAGTAAATAACTTCAGATATTTAAATCAAAATTCACTCAAATTGTTGATCAATCTTGTTTGCCCAATATCTTTGTCATATGTAGCATGATCGGGGCGACCAACTAGTCAAATTGAGGGTAATGATCAGTAAAATAGAGTGAATGGACCAGACATGTAAAATGGGCCAAATATTCTGGTCAAAATTGTGACCCAACTTATTGACCTCGTGAGAACCTAAGAATTGATGTTAGTAAGTTTGTGGGCCCCATCATGATGTGTGTCGAATATCAACACCGTGGATTTGATGTCCCCTTTAGGTTATGAGATATCTAAAAAATCATCGGTAAACGAAACTCAAGTGGGCCATACCATCCAAAACTAATTGAAGACATCCTAAAAAATATAAAAGCACTTGGTGGGGCCCACATGAGTTTTGGATGCGGTTGAAACTTGGTCTGACCCCTCATCCAAGTGGGACACACATAATGAGTGTGTTGGATATGTGAATCACATTTAGGCAGGCCCAATATATGATCATAGATGTTTTAAGGAAACCCCTCTCCACTACATTTAGGTGAGTTACTCGTTACCCTTAGTATACTAAGTAAACTCTGTGGGGTCCACCATTATTTATTTATTTTATCCACTCCGCTCATCCATGTTATGAGATAATTTGGGGTCTAAAGAACAAAGCGGAAGCATATCCAAAGCTCAAGTGGACCACACCACAGGAAATAGTGTGATTGAACCTTTACCATTGAAAAATTCTTGGAGGCCATAGAAGTTTTGGATCAAACCGATGTTTGCGTTTTCTCTTCATTCATATCTTTTTGATATTATGAACGGGTTGGATGGCAAATAAACATTACTATGGGCCCAAGGAAGGTATCAACATTGGAAATCATTATTCCACACTGTTTCGTGTGGCATGGTCCACTTGAGCTTTGGATTTATCGAAAATTTGGGATCAACGTACACCATGCATCCATTTTTCGAGATCATTTTAGAGAATTATCAAGAAAATGAATCATATCCAAAGATTAATGGACCACACCACAAATACCAGCAAGGGTGATGATTTTCACCGTTAAAAAATTCGTAGGGCCCACCATAACATTTATTTTTCATCCAATCTGTTCATAAGGTCACAAAGACCTGGATAAAAAGGAAAAAACAAATTTCTTATTGATCTAAAACTTCTGTCACCCCCAAAAGGGTTTCAATGGTGGACATTCAATCCCTCACTGCTTTTGATCGTGTGGTCCACTTGATAGTTAGATTTGTCTTATTTTTCATCTCAAGCGTTACGACGAGATCGCCATATGGACGGATGGTTTGGATATAACACATACCTCATGATGGGACCCACAAAACTTGCTAACGTCACCCACCCCATTCCCATCGGGACGTGGATTAGCTATTGACAGGTTGAGTACAGAGACTTGCTACTGAAGTGACGTCACTAAGTTCTGTGGGCCCAACCATGTTGTATCTTTTGTATCCACACCGTCCATCTACTTGGAGAGATCATATTAGGGGATGATCCAAAGAATGAGTTAGATCGAAATCTCGAGTGGACCCCACCACAGAAAACATTGGGGAGAGTGACGCCCACCATTAAAAAGTTCTAAGGTCCACAAAAGTTTCAGATAAAGCTGATATTTGTGTTTTCCCTTCTTCCATGTCTTCCCTAACACATGAATACATTGGATCTAAAAAAAAAACATCATGATGGACTTTTGGAAGGTTTCAACGATAGGCATCACTCTCCCCACTGTTTTCTGTGGTGGGGTCCACTCCAGCCTTGGATCTGCATCATTCTTTGGTTCATGCTCTAAAATGATCTCTAAAAATGTATGCACGGTGTGGATACAAAACATACATCATGGTGGGGCCCACACAACTTGGTGATGTCGCTTCAGTAGCGAGTCTCGCCACTCAACCTGTCGGTAGCTAATCCGCGTCCGATATCAACGAGGACTACGCCCTAACTCCTCCCTCTCCCTC